>WEDG01014811.1:0-14978 GCA_017591395.1 Schistocephalus solidus | reverse complement strand
TGCGCCCGCCTACACTGCCCTCACTGCTCCCGCACATTTACACACTGCATGGGCCTAGTAGGACACATGCGCCTCCACGAAAACCCGAGGTAAACCACCGGAGGCTAAGCCACATCAGCGCACACCATCTAAACTAATGCATAGACAACAACCTCACAATCATCTCAATGTACCTGATAAGACACGGTGTCCTAGAAACCGTGGTTTGGAAGGCTGCCAATCTGACGCTTACACTAGACCACGCCGTCCGCCCAGTGTATGTGCTGTGTGTGTCGAGTGGCTGACCAGTGGTGAGTCAGATGGCGATGGCTCCTCCTTATCCCCTGATTTAGTGAATCCTGGTGTGTGCTTATGGGGACCAGGTCATGCTGTGGCGCGCGAAGACGGATAAGCCGACCCATCAGCCAATGCGCACGCTCCGACGTCAGACAACTGACAAGCTCGGACGGTGGTTTGATTCTGAGGGTGGGGGAGAGAGTGAGGTCAGCAGGTCAGCACATTTTCCTCTCTATAAACAATCAGATGCGCTCGAAACTATCACGGTGCGCTAAAAGCCGTGGCTTGGAAGGTTGCCAACTGACGGGATAACTCAGACCGCGTGGTCAGCCCAATGTGCGTTTTGTGTGTAGTGGTTGACTGGCGGACTGAGAGTCAGGCTGCAATGGCTCTTTCTTAATATGGCCTTTATGGCACTCTCACTCCGCGGGATCCGAGCCAGGTGTGGTAGTACACCCAGTGGTGGCTCCGGCCACGCCAGCCACCTGTGCCCTCGCCCATCTTCGGTCTTCTTCCCTCTGTCTTGACACCAGGCTCAGGTGGGGCAGGAGGAAAGGATGCTGTAGCTGCAGCGCAAGGCTACTATCACTTAAAAATAATCCGCGCGCAAGTCACAGTCTCTACAGCACCATGGTGTGGACATTTTGCGTAAGACCTCTTGTTCTGAATAAGGTTCAAGAGTAGAGTCAGGATAAAGTTAGTTAGCCGCCGGTTAGGAATCATCAGTTCTTTGAACACCTCGGCTGCAAACCCCCAACTAAAACACAACGCTTAGCACCACAGGCTTATACTGACGAGATGCATGCATTTTTCGTTTGTTTTAGGGTATATGAATACAAAAGAGACGTAGTTAATTGAAAAAATAAAATACTGGCGACGGCGTCAAGAGATTGCGGGTGGGAGAGGAGTCAGAAGTCCCGGAAGGCCTGAAACAGAAGGCAAAGATGGCGTAAGGCAAGTCGAAGAGAACTATACGGGTACGGTTCGAATCTTGTGAATCATGTGAATAATATGCCTTGAAAGTGACAAACGGTGCAAAGTGAAAAATATTCACCTGTTTTTTTCTAACCAGGCCACTTGACCTGATGGATATTCCTTATCGAAATTTGAAACACTTCGGGAGGATTCAGAATCAGACGTCTACGAATTGCACAACGCTCACTAGCGATCCTGTTGAAAAATTTCTTTTACGCAGGCTATTAATTGCTGCATTTATATACTTCCTTGTCATAGTGTTGCATTAAATCATCACAAATGCAGGGGACAACAGATGGACTGTAACTGACTCGTGTATATTAAGGAGGTGCAGGTCGCAACGAAAGCCCTGATGGGGTCACGAACATGGTTCTTCAAGTAGGTCTTGATTTCTGGCACGATGACTATCCACGAGGGACCAGTGACAGCAGTATTTATTAACCTGGCCCCGGGTTTCTCCCACGGCAGTCAGTGCCAGCGAAAAAATGAAAATCTTAACGGACCCTGCCGAGTCCGGCGATAAAAATGTTGAGTGTAGGGCAGTAAAACCAAATTCACAGGCGGAACTCAGGATTGACGTGTCCAAACCATTTCAGCCGCCCTGTCATAAAACAAACTACGCACCTGTTGAAGCGCGTGGAAATACCTTGCCTCGACCCGAAATGAATACGCATATTACCATTAGCAGCGTGCTGTGAAAAATACTGACCCAACGAACTCGTTCGTTCGAGAACTTCCCTTCTGCAGAATATTTTAACTCGACTGAGCTGTATCCACTGCACTCTCTCCCCTCTCCCTCACCCACCGGAGCCCGGTGTCAAGAAAAAACCGAAAACGGGATCGAGCGCAGTGGCTGACAAATCTACACAACCCGTCTACGCGTGCAACACACGCCCAATTAGCACCAGATGACCAGGATTTAACAGAAACCAGAAAGGAGCGGCTAAGATCCCGTCTGAGTGGGAGTGCCAAAGAGGCCACATTTCAAAGGAGCCATTGCGGCCTGACTTTCAGTCCTGAGAGAGGCCGCAGTATCCTGTCAGTGGGCAGCCTTCCAAGCGACGGTTGATAACGCACTCCATTAGTTTAAGAGCGCGTCACACTGTTTACAATGAGGAATAGGCATTGAGTGCCGTGGAGACGGAGTCCGCAGAGTCGACCTCACTCTCTTCCAGAAACCAGTACATCATCCGAGCCGGTCAGTCATCTGATGCTGGGATCGGATCCAAGTGTCTGGTGCAGAGTGAGAACTCACTTAGCCGTGCCGATAAAGTCCCTCATATGAGACGTTTGTTACAGGTGAGCAGCCCGATGAACGCGTGCCATACCTTTACCTTGCCCCGTGTTGGTCCAGCCAATTTCCCAATTGACCGATTGCAGGGGCACACTGTTGCCGACGTACGTGTTCGTAATAGACAGGGCCCGATCGTGTATGCAGCACGCGAGGACGAGGTCATTAGGTAGGTCAGTCAATAAACCCATTCCACGCACCAGTCAAATGGTCCGCACGGACAGTAGCTAGGTCGGCGAATTGGAATAGAGAAGTAAGTCGACGGTTTAGCGCACTCTACTCACTTTAAAAAATATGATACGCTTGAAGCTACCATGTTGCGCTAAAAACCGTGGCTTGGAAGGTTGCCAAACGATTGGAGAACTCGGATTGCGCGATCAGTCTCGTGTGCGCTTGTGCGGGGTGACCGGCGGGCGGAATGAGAGTCAGGCCACAATGGCTCCTTTGTAACGTGATCTCTATGACACTCCCACTCCGTGGGATCCGAGCTAGGCGTGTTGGCACGCTTGGGGGCGGTTCCGGCCGCACCAGCCACCTGCGCCCTCTCTCGCCTCCGGTCTACTTGACCCTGTCATGAAACTCAGCTCAGGTGGGGAGGGGAGAGAGTGCGGTAGCTGAAGCGAAAGTCATCGTTCCTGCAACACGATACTTTGGGGTACACGGTTGACTTGGTCAAAACCAGCGGTCGAACTGTGATGACAAACAACCGGTCCTGGCCAATCAAAAGTACTTCAGTATTGAGAACATCGAAAAACAGCAGAAGCGGTCAGTTAGGTGGCCAGTTGATCCGGTCCTATCAAAACCACTCTTCCTCTTCCCCTTCAGTTCTGTTGGTTGCGCTCAGGTTTTTTATCAGGCAAACTGCGATCTCCCTCCAAAATATAAGGCATTCAATCGTTGACGAAAGCAATGGATTGTTTGCCTGTTCCGATGGATCGATGGCCACTTCTCACGATCACCGTAGTGATAGAAACCGAATCTGCAGTTCACCCTAGGAGGCTGAGATTCGAGTTTCAAACTGAATGACAAAAAACGTCAGTCTTGTATTGTTGAAAATCGGACATTGCCATGTTTTGAACGCTATGATGAAGACATTGTGCTCGTTCCAGCATCAGTCAATACAATGGTTGCAATAATGGATTAGGGTTGGGAAACCAGTTTAGTACCGCACAAATAGAACAATACTATATAAGCTCCCGACATGAGATAACCTTCCAGCTTTTCACTCCTGAAAATCATCCGCTCGCCTTCTCTAGTACTTTTTTAGCCAAGACGGGAGTGGATAGAATATCTACCTAAGGAGGGTGGTTCAAGGTCGGCGAGTCACACTGCCATCATTATCGGACTTGCTTTAACTTTATAAGACAGGCGGTGTCTTGGATACTAGCTATCTGCCCATTGCTAGCCCCATCGTTGATAATCCGCGAATGCTTAGTCGCTCGACTTAGGAGCCTCCTCGATGCACAGGTTACCCGTACTAAAAGACGTTCCGTTATTCGCAATATAAAGAGACTTGTTAGGTCACCTAACAAGAAGGACGATGACGAACGCACACAAAAACACACAGACAAACACGACGGTTCGACTGTCGTAATCTGACGATGTACACCGTATGCTCCACGGAAGGGTGGTGCAGAGACAATGACTTGCGCGTGGATTAGTTTGAGGTGATAGGAGACTTACGGCGCAGCTTCTGAACTCTCTCCTCCTCCCCCACCTGAGCCCGGTGTCATGACAGAGTCAAGAAGACCGGAGATGGGAGAGGGCGCAGGTGGCTGGCGCCGGCCGGAGCCGCCCCTGGGCGTACCACCACACCTGGCTCGGATCCCACGGAGTGGGAGCGCCATAAAGGCCAAATTAAGAAGGAGCCATTGCAGCCTGACTCAGTCCGCCAGTCAGCCTCTCCACACAAAACACACATTAGGCTGACCACGCGGTCCGAGTTATCTCGTCAATTGGCAAACTTCCAAGCCACGGCTTTTAGCGCACCGTGATAGTTTCAAGCGAGTCAGATTGTTTATATTAAGGAACATGCGCTGAGCCGTCGAACTCACTCTCTCTCGCACCCCCACAATCAGACCACCGTCAGAACCGGTCACTTGTCTGATGCGAAAGTGGGCGCAGCTGCTGGTGACCTCATCCATGTGAACTACTTATACGATCTGGTCCCCAAACACAAGCAACAGAATTTCACACAACAGGGGGTTGAATGGCTCACATCTGACATGTGTTAGATAGCCAGAGGTCACGTTCAGAAGGAGCCATCGCAGCCTGACTCTCAGACAACCAGTCAGCCACTCCACGCAACAAACATTGGACTGACTGAGGGGTCTGAGTGTAATCGTCAGTTAGCAACCTTTCAACCTACGGCGCTTATCGCTCCGTGATATTCTCAAGCTTAGATCCCACATGCAGCAGAGGAGCCACATGGAGAAGGAGTCGAGGATCATGCTTGCCGCCCAATCAGTTATGCGGACTGAGAGCCTGTTTTTTGTGGTGTTACGCATGATCATGTGAGGGGCATAGGCTGATGAGGAGAGATATGGTGTTGTGGTATAGCCGGCGGTATTCTACCGCAGGTTTTCATACAGACGCATGTAACCTAAGATGCCCATGCGGTGTGTGACTGTGCGTGTGCAGTGCGGACAGCTAAGTCGGGTGCGACAGATGCATGTTGGTGCCCAGGAAACCAGTTCGCCAGTATCTGTGCGATGGACTTGCAGGTGACCGACCAGGCCGATGTGCAAGGTGAATGTGTGATCGCAATGAGGACAGAATAGTACCGAGTCCCCCATCGCTGGTACTGGGGGCGGTGGTGGTATCGGTGGTAGGTGGTAGGCAGTCGGAGGTGACCGCTGAGGTGGAGGGAGTGTGGCAAGTGGTGTTCGTCACCGTAATGGGCACAACGGGTGGGGGAGCGAGGAAGATGTCGGTGATCCTGGGTGGCGGATCATCGATGAAGTGGTTATCAGTGGTTGCGGTGATCGTCCTCGTGTTGTCTGAGTCAGGTGTGGGAGAAGCTGATGTTGTGGGATTATTACTGCATTCAGTTTGAAGATGTCCGACCAGGCTGATTCGCGCGCGGAATGTGCGTTGACAGCGTGGACACGTTGGCAGGGCTTGGGTATTGGTGGTGTTGATCCTCGGTGCTTGTGACTTGCGAGCCGCCCTTTTGGCCTTATCAGCGGCGATCCGATTGGTCTCATAGATTGCTGCACCAGTCTTCACGGATCTCCTTCATGCCGGTCTATCCTGGGCGAGGTCCTCGCAGGTCGCCGGTTTGATTTGCAGTTGCTTCCGAGATTTCTTCAAAGTGTCCTTGTAGCGTCGGTTTTGACCTCCCTGTCGACGAGCACCCATAGCGACATCTCCGTGGAAAATTCATTTGAGTACTCGCTCATCGTCCATTCCCACCAGGTGGTCGCTCCATTGCATTTGCACATGCCTCAGCATGGGGCAGATGCTGAGGATTCCGGTCCGCGCCAGGACTTCCGTGTCCACGATCCTGTCTTGCCATCTCAGTTTCAGTATTCTGCGGAGGCAGCCGAGATGGAAATGATTCAGCTTCCTGGCTTGGCTTGCGTAGATGGTGCAGGTCTCCGCTCCGCAAAGGAGTGTCGTCAAGACGACGGCCTTGTACATCTTCAGTTTCGTGTTCAAGTGAATACCGAGGCAATTCCAGAGGAGGCCTGCAGCCGACTGAAGGCCTGACTAGCTTTGGAGATCCGTTGGGCAACCTCGTCATCGATTCTCGTGTTGCGTGACAGCGTGCTTCCCAGATAAGCAAAGGTTTCCACATTTTGAGTTGAGCGCCGTTGACATTGATTCGAGGAGCAGAGAATTCTGCGCTGGTCGGCGGTTGGTGCATGACCACCGTTTTGGCTGTACTGATAGTTAATGCGAAAGTGGCGCAGTCTGCGACAAAAAAGATCCATGCTCCTTTGCACGTTTTCTTCCCTGACCAGCAGAACAGGCTGCACTGGGCCAAAACGGGGCTAACGACACAAGGTTATCGGGTTGTGCTGAGTGCGCGCGAACCCATAACTCCTGCCATACAGTGTGTGATGGCAGGCAGTAGACACCACTACGCCCAATCCTGCTATCAACGGGTCGACCGGTGCATGGGAGAGTAAAAGAGTAAGGCCAACACTGGGGGTTCCACGTCCACGGTACATCAGCATATTTTTCACTATAAGAAATATCGAAAGCTTGATTTTATCTCGATGCACGAAGAGTCGTGGCTTGGAAGGTTACCGACTGACGATATAACTCGGTTCTTCTCAGGAATGAGAGTCAAAATACAATGGCTACTGCTTCATACGACCTTTAGATAACTCTCAACCAGGTGACATCGAAGCCACCCTTATAATAGCCTGGCACACGGAATGGTGATCCGGACCCCTGTGTGTGACACGCGTAGAAGGGCTAATTAGATTTGTTAGCCACTAGGCCCCTATTCGTTTCCGGTTTTATAGACTTTTTACTGCTATCGGAGCCTGGAAAGTGGTTGAGCGCGGAGCGAAGGCGGTCAATTTTGCGCAAGTTACTGGCGCGGCACCCAATACGTGAGGCGCACGCTGGACGCCATCGCTCGCGATGATTGAACTACCACGTTTACTTCAATCTAGGCACAGTGTGCTGCTACTTCCTAGCGTGGACTCCCCAAGTGTTCATGTCATAGGCAGGAGGAAGAGAACCGTGAATCGACTGATGACTTACGTTCGTGCACGAGACGGGTGTGGCGCTGGAGGTCCTTGTTCCATTTGTAGGACTTGCTGCAGATTTCACAGACGAACGGCCGAAAATCTGGCATGAAAGATGGAAGAAAACTGTCAAGTAGATACCCAAGCGGATAACATTTTTTGGTGGGGGGGGGGGGGGCATAAAACGAAGATTGTTTTCCCAGCATAAATGCAACTTCTAGGATCTGACAAACGTGCCTGCAGGACTAGAGGCTTGTTCTGTGGCCGCAGCTGCCGTCGAGAGAATATGGTTTTTACCAGTAGGCTGGCCTTGTGGAGGCAGTTTCAAAGGCCAGGACTGCTGTTGAGACTGCTGGTGGTCTTCCGGTTTTTGCTGGATTTGTGATTCTGAAAAGAAGGCAAAGAAAACTGATAAAAATTACCGAAAAATACAAGGGAGATTGAAATAGCCATAACTGGCTCATTAGTCGTCTTCAACCAACCCCAGGTGGTGCCCCACCCAAGGCTCGAACCCAAGACCTGTTGATCAAAAGTTCAACGCTCTAACTCACTGCGTCACGGGCTCTTTGTCTTGCCGATTTAGATCGGTAATATTGCCTGTATTTGTTGATGAACACTCACCGACCGTTAACGGAACTCACTCATCCCGCTCAGCCTTGGAGCTCACTCTAGAGCCCCGTCAGCAGCCGCACAGCGACTAGTAGTAGAGGTAGATTAACAATGCCAACAAGGAAAAGGGAAACTGTAATGGCCATTTCCGGCTTGCAAGCCGCCATCAGCCAGTCATGCCCAAGCCCAATAGCTGGTGAACCACCCGAGGTTCAAACCCAGGACCTGCTGATTATAAGTCAAACGCTATAACCCACTGCACCACAGGCTCTTTTTCTTGCCAGTTTCGATCGGAAATATTGACAAAGTGAATTGAGGCACACCGATCGGTTACGGGACTCACTCGTCCCGTTCTGCCTTGCGGCTCACTCGTGAGCCCCGCCAGTAGCCGCACAGCGGTATCAGGAATTACGGCTGAAGAGTCTAGGCATTCCCGCCCACCTCTTGCCAAAGGCAGTGCATCCACACGTTCACACAGAAAAAAGCAGACGATCAAACGGTGCGCCCGTGGCTTGGAAGACTACCAAATGATAATTCAGTAATCCTCTCAGACCACAAAGTGACGGTGCAATGTTTCCTTCTTAATATGGACTTTATGGCATACCCACTCAGTTGAGATCTGAGGTGTCCCCATAGCTTTTTCTTGTGCGAAGTCTTGGTTTATTGTGCCTGGAACAGGGTGTGTGATGGCACGCCTAGGTGCGGGTTCGCGCTACGCCAGCCACCTGAACCCGGTCCAGCCTTCAGTGTTCTGGAGTCTCGACTTCAGACTGAGGTAGGCGAGGAAAGAGAGAGAAAGAGACAGTGTGGCAGATGCAGCGCAATTATACTATCAAGATAAACTAATTCGCGCGCATGCCACCGTCGCTGTGCCCATTCTGCTGTGGCACACGGCGAACATCGTCGGCAACGACGCATAGTGTGTACCTGTAAATTCAATGAACGGTGCGCCAAAGCAACTTCCAAAGCGGTTTTCTTCCACCTTCCTTCCTTCCAATGATCCACGGTGGAAATGAGTAAGGCGAAGAGGGATTTGCGTAGTATCGGCCTCACTCTCTCCTACACAAACAAATAATGATACATTGGCAGGCCTTACTACCCTTATCGCACCTGCCCTTCACGTGCAACTTTTCTTCCAAGGTGCCAAACCGAAGTAATTTTACTGGGCAGTCCGGGAAATGGTGCCATGTGCCGACCTCAGATGCTGCCGGACAATGGCCAACACGATTCCGCCTCTGCCTCAGTGAGGATGCAGATGCGATGAAGAAGTAGACTCACGAAACAGTGCTAGCTGAAAACGGCAACACTTGTGTGCTCCACGGTGATCCATTTGTGTGTGTGCCTGAGTGACTTTATCGGGGAGAATTGAATAAGGCAGTGGAAGATTGAAGGAATCCTTGTCAGTAATGATGCAGTAGATGCCAGTAGATGCAGGAGTCAATGTTACAAGTGACACGAGGGGAGGGGGCAATGTAGGTTTCCTCTGTCATTTAAGGCCACTTGTCGGGAAGAACTGACATTTTATAACGCGTGAATGACAGAAAAATGGCAAAAGATGCAGCTGACCTTTCGGCTGGACAATTCGACGACTTCTCTTGCGCATGTTTTCGATAAAATATATTGGAATTCAGAAGGGCATCAAAATTTGATAGAAAAAAGGATACTTGAGTGGTCACTTTTGCCGAATGCGGGCTTTGCAGGTGGCCGAAAGGAAGTAAATTCAAAAGTCAACGGCCTAACGTGTCTGAAATAGCTTGGCAGTATGCTGCACTGAAGTAATCGTTCCTAATCGGAAACGCATTTAAGAATATCCCTTAACATTTTATGATATCGGTCGCTGAGTGAACATCTTGCAGGCATGCAAATTATGCGGCGGTCCCAATGCAATTGACGGTTTTCGATTCAAATGTTTTCATTAAAAAATACAAGCCTGAGCCAAAAAGGTCCTCTCGCGAGGACTCCACCTCCCCCTTTCAGTTTGCTCAGTAATTTCAAATGAAGAGCAGCCACGACGATAAAATACACTCCCAACGACGCTTCCGGTCCGCAATGGATATTATTTCTCTTGCACTATACTGCACGAAATTTGCAGACCTATGTTATAGTCAAGTGAATAACGAGGAAGAATCTAGGATGCAGGAGACCCCGGTCACATAAAGGTATGCACATGCAGTATGGCATGGTTGGACAATAGACTGTCAAGGAGGCCGTTCAATGTATCGGGAAGTGCCACAGACGAAGAAAAATTAAGACTAGGATGACCACTTCTGGTTCGGTAATCACCATCAGCCAATCATCAGTAAATTCTAAGCCCGGAATACCTCAGATTCGAAGCCAAGTTCGGTCTTGTTATTGAGGCAAACTCTAGCTCAGTTGGAGTTCCCAGGTAAAAGGGAGCGTCAGAAAATTGCGTCGTGCAATCGGAAGTCTTCTCCCATGCAATATTGGATGTGGTTCAGAAAAAACTAGAGTGACGATTGTTTTGGTCAACGCATCTCCTCGCGAGGACTTGTAAGATGCTTCAGTTAGGCTGGTTGAAAAGGGGAGGAGTGAGAGAAAGAGATATGAAAATGAGAGGGAGTAGAAATGCTTACGTCCATGCACACGCCGAGTGTGCCTCTGCAGATCCTTCTTCCATTTGTAGGCCTTTCCACAAAGTCCACAAGCAAACGGTCGGAAATCTGGCAAGATGAGTAAGACAAAAGAGCATAAAAAGGCGAGTTCGGCATGAGCGTTGCAAAAACACGTCCCATGGAGAATCACGGGACCCACCAGAGGGAGTTGATGTGGCCTCTGTGACGGACAAAATCATTGTCTTAGTCCTGAGTTCGTCACCAGGCTGAGACAACTGTTTAATCTGCCAGGTCGGTTCGCCTGCTTGCTTGCATCGCGTGCCTGACACTAAGAAGGCAAAAAGGTGGAGTTGGTAAGGGGTTCGTCTATCAGTGATATGGACTTCCTAGATGCCTAGACGCTTCCGGAGCCATTAATGCCTTGGCCACAATGTAGCTGCTGACGGGAAGTGGCAAAGCATACGTGAATGTTTTATTAGTGCGTATTTTCCAGATTTATTTTCAATCTGGCGGGGGACAGAATCATAAACTTCAGACAAAGGGATACAAAAAGGGAGAAGCTAGGCGCGAGTTATGTTACTCTGGGTGCCCAAATCGCACCATTCAAGTTCAAATTCAAAAAGGGCACAAATACCACCCGCGGAAGCTGCAAGAAGAGTATTGCGAGCTAAATAGTCCTCAGAATACAGAAAGCAGAAACAGTAAGCTTAGACGACAGTAATTAACACTGCTAAGGATCACATACACGGATCTGTTGTTGTGGACAAGTTCGCCAAAACATCACTCTGCTAGACGACAATTTGGAACCTCACAAACGAAGTCTGACATCCCGACTGTTACGAGGTCCCACGGAGTGCAACGAGCTTCCGCAAATTGAATCAGACGCCTGCAAGACAGACGCGAACCAGCCCCGAAATGTTAAAGGTATTTAAATAGTTCTTATGCGAAGATAGAAAAACTTGAGCTAACAGTGCATCGGTCGAAATCAACGAGGACCGTTACCAATCCAGGGGAGAGAAGTTTTTAAATCTGAATGGTGCGGATTCGGGTTAAGAAAATTAGAGTAACAGTGACCTAAATATCTCTCATCAAGCTCGTTAGGTTCCAAAGTAAAATACGAGACCAAGGTTGTTCAGCCTGAACACAATGGCTGACTAGGCTTTACCCACGTCCTCCCGCGTGTCGCATACACGCTTGCTCATCAAACCAAGTAAAGCAGACTTTCATTCACCAAAATATAACCTCAGTGGGTGTTTCGATTAGGCAAAGTTAAGAAGTTATCTGAGTTTAGAGGATGAAGGCGCTTCGTTTTTTCACCCCTCTGAAACTCACAATTTTAAAGATGCCGTAATAACTAAAAATACGCCACGCAAAAAGTAGTGGTGAAACGTAACACAGAATTAGTACGCCTAATTCAAGCCGAGCATAGATAAAAGCAGGTGTAGCGGCTGACTTGGCGTGTGATCAAGTGTAAAACGCAGTGTTGCCTGTGTTAGGAGCCCAACTCGTCTCCATAGTAGCATGCGACACTGGTCAGTGAGTGCTCTACCCAGTTTTTTGCCGAATGGGTGGTACCCGAACACTGGGTTTCTGAAACTACGCTGCTGCGCAGCAGTAGAAAAATCAACCCCCTCTTCCATTTGTTAAGCATACTTGGGTACTAGTTCGGCATAAACGTCAAAACAGGTAAAAATATGGTTTATAAATTATCGGATGTTAATTTAATATGGTAGTAAGTATGGTATACTCATTTGATATGGTAGATAGACATTAAAGATCGTGAAACCGAAAATGCAGTGAATAGCACATACATTGATGCACCAGGCGACTGTGTCTCTGGAGATCCTTCTTCCATTTGTAGGCCTTGTTACAGAAGTTGCAGACAAAGGATCGATAATCTGACAAAAGGGAGCGAGAACGAAAGAGAGCGAGAATAAACAAAGCGCTAAAGCCAAAAGTAGTGATGTGCAATGGAGCGAGCTTCCTACCGGATGGAGTGGGTGCTGTGTCCGTCACTGAGGGAAGTAAGTTTTTGGTCCCAAGTTCGGCTTGTGATGAGTGCTTTGCTGTCCACAACTGATCACCGGTTTTGCATACGATTTGTGAGTCTACGACTAATAGAGGAAATAAGACGAGATATCATTTGCGAAAAATAGCCAAAAGACAGCGCACAACGGGGAAGCAACTTACCCTGGACCTCAGGCTTGATCTGAAGAAGGCCCACAGAAGATTCCACTGTTTGTATTTTTTGAGCAGGTTGATTCAGAATACCCATGAAATTCATTTGCCCTGTAAACTTCAAAGGTGCAAAAATAAATTCTGAGGGCTGCATGAGACTGTGTTGAAGTTGAGGCCACGTCAGAGAAAGCTTTCGGTTGATTCAATCGGCGTTTTTACCTCTTGCGTAGAAATCCTGCTTGAGTAACGGTCAAACCTGCGTTAATACAACGTTCTCTAACACTAACCTACAGTAACACGTAATGAGAAAAGTTCATACGCAGTATTCATTGTAAATATAAAAATAAACCTTGTACTTAACTTTCGGAAAAAAGTCGATAATACTTTGAAGCAATGGTTTTCCTCTATTTTCCTCGTTTTAACAATTGGAAAAAGAAGAAAGACTATACATGCCAGAACTTTTGCTTAACGTGGAACTTGAACATAAATACCTCTATAAAAGTTAACAGAAAAGGACGATTTACAGCAATGGACATTGACGCATAATTATTTCTTTATTCAGCCAAGAAATGACGTCATAAGAAAAAAATATATACTTTTGGGTATAACGTACCTACATTGGCTTCGAAATGCTACGCAAAGGAAATGCAAACGCAAACAGGCTAAAATAATTGTAGCTGTATAGATAGGATTCTATGAAAATAATGCAATCTGAGAGAGCCTAGAAATAGAAGAGAGCCTTGATAAAATTTTAGGACAACTACATGCGCAGTCGGCCAGCAAATATGTTGAGTCAGTATTCGTTCAAAAGCTACGAATAATTTCTTCACAATATGTCTCCCTCTATCTGTTCCCATTCCCATTTAGTGGCTATAACGGCTCATAATAAAGAAATTTTAGGGGTTTAGCAACTCGAATGACTACCCTGAAATGAACGCTTACACCGTGTCACTTTTTCCAACTCAAAGAAGAGGAGACGGGCAACAAACCTCACTGAAAACCAGGAGATTCTGGAGGGTAAAGCAAATATTGCCTCCAAGTTTCATGGTGGGAAGAGACGAAAATATGGGAGCAGGATGCGACGGTTCGTCGGCGAAAAATTTGTGATTATACGTAGGATACAAGGCTTAAGGTTGGCTTAGCGACCCTTGATACAGGGTGCATGACAGCGAATTAAAACGAATTCACGCGCTCAAATCTGTTGTCCAAATTAGGACACAAAATAATCAATAAAATTTAATATTAATAGAAACGCTTTGAGTACATGTACTCACTGCAGGGAATCTGGGAGATAGGCTAAATTTACTGAGAGTATTTGGATAACACGCAGGTGGAAATTATTCACATTTGAAAGGAGATATGCTTCCAGCAAAAGACTAACTGCATCTAAATACTACTTAGTTCACGCACTTTTAAAGCTCGGTAAACAGAGTAAAAAGAACGTCTCGATAAAATGAAATAAATCGGTATTCCATTGGCCTTCAATGTGAAAGAAATAGAAATATATACAAAGCTTGACAGAAAAACAATTTTTTGAAAAAGTTTTAATGTAAACTTTTCGAAAATTTGTCAATACTTTAAAATAATTTCCGCCTTTTAACAAAGACAAGTACACACCATTTTTAAAATAATAACATGAAGTTTATTTAGACTGAAGATTACGGGCTTACTAATAGTCGTCGCAGTTAAGGTTTATGAATCCTCCAATTCGTATTCACGCACCCACCAGATAGAAAGTATGCAGCTGCATTCAATAATTTGGTTTTTATCCCAAGTAAGTGTAAGGATGCCAGAAATAAACATCACAGATTTCTTAAGGACTGGGGCAGTGAACGGCGCTCATAGCTCTTGGTCCATTGAATGGAACAAGAAATTAATTCAATCATTATATTTTCGAATTATTTATTCAAAAATTCAACTTCATTGTATAAAAAAACTTGAGAAGGAACAAAAAATTGTTCATAATGACTTCAGGTCAGCCTTATAGCAATGAGAAACGAATCGAATCTCTAATAAGCGTTCTCCTATATTTGCTGGATTTTGATTATTAGCCAACACCCCGTTAATGGGTCTTTATTTCATTTTAATTTAATTTTAATTTAATTTATTTATTGCCAGTTTACAGGCAAGGTCAAAAAAATATATACAGTAGAGGGTCAAGCTGACTGGAAAAAACTCCTGATCGTTGTTTCAGGTATTTTCAGGAGAAAAAACTGCAGCTTATTGAGTAATTAGAGTTCTGAACAGGGACGCGTTAACACAGGTGCCCGGTGAAGAACCTCTCCATTCATTTATTAATTTATAATTTATATTTGGTTAGCACCGGCAAGGCACTGTCTAAACAAACATTAGTAACGAAATAAAGTTATGACA
>WEDG01014802.1:0-18765 GCA_017591395.1 Schistocephalus solidus | reverse complement strand
TTCCTGTCGATATCGCCTTCGGATGAGAACATAGTCATGCAACTGCCAGCGCCCCGACCAAGGTTGCATATACGTGGCCTTTTCCCGCATCGGAAGCTGAAGGTGTTGATCAGCAGGAGACGGTGTTCTACACACGTTCGCAGAAGAAGGAGGCCGTTATCGTTACAGCTACCGAGGCCGGGAAGATCCAGCACTCCATGCCAGGCAGCGTGGTCCTTCCCGACGTTGGCGTTGAATTCACCAAGGACAATTAACTTGTCCACCTTCGACACAGTCGCCAGCAGGGCGTGCAGGTCCTCGTCGAATTCATCCTACGCCACATCAGAGCTCGGCGTTGGGGAGCGTAGGCGCTGATGATATTGCCGAACTTGTTACCCCGAAGAGGCAGGCGGAGGCTCGTCAGGCGATCATTAATACCATGCGGCAGTCAGGGCGGACGTCCACGATGTCGTTCCGGATGGCAAAGGCAACACCCGCGTCGCGTCGCTCTGCCTTTGGCCGGCCGCTCCAGAAGAAGATGTAGCCGGCACCCACCTCAAGCTGACCCTGTTCGGAGAGCAGCAATGTCCACCTTGTAGCGCGCCAGCTCCCTAGCTACTAGCGCCGTCCTGCATTCCGGTTGGTTGCTCCTAGGATTTTCTAAAAGGGAACAAACATTCCAGGCTGCTAGTTTGAGTGGACTTACCTGAGCAGCCTGGAGGGTATGGGGACGGGGGGTATTGTTGTTTGTTTGAGTTTTACGACCGCGTATTTTGCGACTTGCGAATCGCGGCCGGCTGCAGAAGACGTGAGACCCAGCATTTGTTTAGGGCACCTTTTCTAACCCATTCCTCCGCGAGGAGGCAAGCAGTGTTGTCCCTAAATAGGGCTGCTCGGACATCTCAGAGGGCTGCGGAACTCCACTATGGGTAACGGTTTTGTTTTAGTTATAGAGCGACCAGAGTTAGCCTTGGCCGCCACACACACACACACACACACGACAGTTCGACCGTCGTAATCCGACGATGTCCACCGTATGCTCCATGGGGAAGTGGAGCAGGTACGGTGACTTGTGCATGAATTTAGTTTAAAGTGATAGTAGACTTGCGCTGCATCTACCGCACTCTCTCCTCCTCCCCACCTGAGCCCGGTGTCAAGACAGAGTCAAGAAGACCGGAGGCGGGAGAGGACGCAGGTGGCTGGCGCGGCCGGAGCCGCCCCTGGGCGCGCCACCACACCTCCATGTTCGGCATTTGTTATTGGGAGCGCATCCCAGAATACCGCGTGCCGTGTCCTGATGTAGGCCCCTTGTCAGTGCAACGTATCTACCACGTGGCCCGTTTAGGGATGATCACACGGATGATTACAGCACCTGCAGTCGTTTTCAGTCAATGCGAGTACTGAACAGAGTTTATACGGATGTCATAAGGAAAAGAGTGGGAACGTTGCAAAACTAGTCTATTGTTGATACACGTATAAATGCATAGTAATTGTACAACATATGACAAAAAGGTGCTTCGTATACAATGTGTCATCTCGTTTGAGGGTGTTTTCTCATGTCCGATGGATTACCGGTGGGGAGCGCAGCGATGTGGGAAACTACAGGGTTGGGACGTGGGAATGCTGACATTGAGTAGATGAGAAAGCGATACGATCTGCGACGGCGATAGTTACGATGTTGGGGGTTGGCGGTTGAAAGAGGTATGGGACACCAGCGTTTTCGACGACACTGTATTACATCAGCCCCATCCTGGGCTCGCGCCAAAGTGAGGGTCTTCAATCCACTTGGTGCATTACAATTGTTCTCTTACGGTTTAATCGTTTGCACTGTTTTGGCTCCTACGGCTCATTCCTCTCCTCGTGGAACTTCCGGGCAGGTACTTTGCGTTCCAACCCAGCACACGTTATTTCGGAATTTCACCCAAATGTTTCAGCGTTTACGGATTGCCGGATAACGTTTACGCCCTGGGTAATATCCTCTCTTTCGGGTGGAGTTTGTCTGAACTGCTTTGTGCTAACAACTTCAAGCTAACAGCAGCTGTTACCCGCTTCAAATTTAACTATTATTTAGTCCCACCTACTCTTGATCCGTGTCCGCTTCTTAATGCTTATCAGGCCCGTAAACGCACAGTAGCACCCGCTTCTATTATTCTTGACTTCATACCTTTTCCGTTAACCCATTGTAATCGTTTTATTTGCATTGACCCCTGACCTGCCATTGGAATTTAGACAATGGTTTGAAAGAAATGTGGAACGATAGCTTCAAAATATATTGTTAGGCCAAATTACAATTTAGGTAATAAATAAAAAATCTTCCTGTTACCACACACCTCTATCCGAGAAACCTTTCACAGACATTTTGCCTCAAACCTTCTCAAGCTACAAACGCCCTGCGATCGATCTCTGTTAGGTACAATTTAACTTCGGATAGCCGTCACCGTGCTTGTTACTCGTTTTTCAAAATTTAGCGAGAAAGACGGCAACTTTTTTATTTGCGCTTCTTATGGCTGATTAAACATTCCCAAGCGAAGTTTATACTCAAAACTTTTTGACACTTGTGAAACCCGATCATAAGATGTTGTCAACTGACGTGCCTTTGATTGTCTTCTCAACCAGTTATGTTTTTGTTAATACTTCACGAATCTCTCGACTGTTTTCTAAAAAATACAAGTCAAAAGATAGCATGCACACATTAAAATGTACTTTCTGGGACAGCAGTGGTTTTACAAAGACAGAAGTATCTTCAACGTGAGACCTGTAAACTCCTTTTTAAAGTAAACACGCGGTTAGACTTTGGTAACTTACCAGGATATTTCTAATGGCTGACGTATTTTTCATTCACCTCACTCTTCTCGTCTTGACTGACCCACTTTTTAATATTGTAGTTCTCACCAAAGATCTTTGTCTCGCTCAGTCGGGCCAAAACATCAAAGTTGTCGCTTCCTCGATGTAGTATCAGGCCATTGTTTTCCTTCTTTCGGAAGAAACCTGAAACTGTCGATGGCAAGAAGGAAAGACCGTCGGACCAGAATGTTGCGCATGCTGAGCTTCTGTAAGTTTTTACCATCATATATATATATATATATGGTAAGGTGGAACCGACAAGGACAAGGGAGACCGGAATGGCCATTTCTGGCTTATTAGCCGTCATCAGCCAGTCATACCCAATCCCGAGTGTGGAACACCTGGGATTCGAACCCGCGACCTTTGGTAATTGAGTCGAACGCTCTACCATTGAGCCACGGGCTCGTTGTTTTTTCGGTTGCGATCGGGAATATGATGATAGTGTGGGGCTCACCGATCTGCTTAAGGAACATGCATGTTCCGTTGTGCCCTGGAGCTCAGACTAGAGCCCTCGCAGGCGGTCGCATAGCGATCGCAACCGACAAAACAACAAGCCCGTGGCTCAATGGTAGAGCGTTCGACTCAAATACCAAAGGTCGCGGGTTCGAATCCCAGGTGTGCCACGCTTGGGATTGGGTATGACTGGCTGATGACGGCTAATAAGCCAGAAATGGCCATTCCGGTCTCCCTTGTCTTTGTCGGCTCCACCTTATCAACGTATGCTACACGTCGCTTTGCGAGCGCCTGCGAGGGCTCTAGTCTGAGCTCCAGGGCAAACGGAACATATATGTTCCTTAAAGGAGATCGGTGAGCCGCACACTATCATATACGCTCGCCAATCCCGTTGCGGGATACACTCGTCGTCTTCTGCCTTGGAGTTCGAGGTCGAACCACAACAACAGCTGCAGAACAACCATTGTTTTAGGCAGGATAAAATTACAGGCAAAGGTTTGGGAGATTGGAATGGCCGTTTCTGGCTTATTAACAGTCTTCAGCCAGCCATACCCAACCGCAAGCTTGGCAAATGATGAAGCTTGAGCCTGCGACATTGGGGCTAGAAGTCAAAATGCCTTAACCGCTGAGTCGTGAGCTTGTTTTACTGTTGGCTGTCATCGGAAATATGAACTATTGTAGAGGGGCGCCTATAGTTTACGTAAATATTCCGGTTGTTGCCCATGCCTCATGTGTAATATATACTTAGACGCTGGCCGACTGGATGAATGTAAGGTTTAAGTGAATCTGAAGAGAAGTCTAGAATTAATGCCATCCTACCTGAGGAAATCCGACAGAATTAGTAATTCCAAATTAGCCTGTGAGCGGTCAGCTGTCTTTCAAGGATGCTGCAGTGGCGGACTGAATAAAGGACGCTCCCGGCGTACGATTGTTCGTCAAATTCGCCATGAACTTCTCAGTTTCACCAGTCAGTTTACAGCATCCAACCTACTGAGTCAATTTTCACTTTTGGTTTCGCGAGTGCAAGGAGTAAATTGAGTCAAGTTTAAGGCGCAGAGGCTTACAAAATGGCTGTCTTCTGCGTACATCCAGTCTTTCACTGCCCATAAGGGATGACTTCTTGGATCTGCAAGGTTTCCTTAACAGTCAGCAAAAGCAAAAAACAGTTGGAAGAGTCCCGAGGACAGTGCCACAGCGATAATAGCCATACCAAATTATATGGCTTCACAAAGTATTTATTTCGTGTCATTTTGAGACAGACACAACTGTTCGACGTAGGGATAGATGCCGAATTTAATAATCCCAGGGGAAGTGGCAGACCTTACTTCGCAGAAAAACACGGACAGACTTAGCATTTGGAGGTTACAGGATACACCAAATTGACAGCACAGATACTAGCTAACAGCCTCAACTTGTGTTTCCCCGATATTCTGCCACTGCAAGGAGTTTGGCTCACCAGTTGGTCCCCCAGCATTCGCCCTGTGCCTCCTGCTCGATACTCCCGTTTTAAAATTGATGCTTTTTATTTTCCTCAGAAATCGATGGCTAAATCGGAGAAAATCATCCTACTTGAAGGTTTCTAGGTGCATACCGAAAGTTGATATGAATATTTGGGCCGAAGCCCATCAGTTACGATGGGATATCTATGTGATGTTTACCAAACTGCCTACAGGCAGCCAGATCCTTTTCCTCAGCCTGTCTGAAAAAAATTATAATTCTCACTCCCTCTTCAAACTACGTCGGCTGCAAATTAACTGCTCATTGTATCCTCTCCTTTCCGTAGATGGACGGAGGCAAAGGAGGAATTTGTGAAGAATAAATTGAGCAGGGTCCCACCCTCAGATCAGAGTGCATTAGCTCTGAAGAAGTCGCAGATAAAAAAGATCAAAAAGGCAGCCTTTCTGGTAAGTTTTCACATCGTTGATAAGAATTATTCTTCATCTGCGCTTTCCGTACACACCTATGCCATCTATCCACAACACCCCTGCAGGATGTGGTCAATCTGTTCGTGGAACGTTCAGGCAAGGCGCGTCGTGGCTACAACGAGTTCATCCTTGCCGCACTTGATCAAATGAAGGACTACGAAGTCGCCGATGACCTGGAAGCCTATAAGGCCCTCCTTGATGTACTGCCTCGTAACCGCCTAAAGGCCACTACCTTCCTGCATGCTGACATGGGTGCCTACAAACAACAGCAAGACACTATCTCCAAATTGCTGATGCAACTCAATGCTCATCGTAAGTTCCTATCACCTTCTTCTTCCTGTTATGACCGGCTGTGGTACTCAGAAATCTCACGTAGCTACTGGTTGCTCGACTGTTGTCCCAAACCCTAACTCGGCAGAGAAGGAGAACACGATCGGCCACGAGGATATGTATTAAAATCCTGCAGGTCATTCGCACTGAAAAGCTCCCGTTTATGTTGGCTAATATTCTGTATAACCACCCTCCTCCCCCTCAAGAGAAAAGTTCTAGAAGAACCGAGCAACCTCTCACAGACATGGACCAAATCAGATCTTACGGGAGCACTGCGGCCACAGCAATTACCGGATGCTGTCGAGCGCACGCTCATGGCATGCAGCCGGGGACGACGTGCGCACTTGCTTTTCTGTAAGATTGATTATTTGTGGGACTGGGGACATTACAAAGCACTTACCCGCTCTCCTTCTCTGTTGAAGCACAAGCCCGGAAGGCCCTCGCATCTGTTTAGGGCTTGTTTGGCCCCATCGTGCAGCCATATTCAAAAGCCAGACCAACAACGGATATTATTGGTCATTGCGGTCTTTCCTTGTCCTGATCGCTACCTGCTGCGTCAAGACGAAACAGACCTGTAAAATTTCGTTCTTAAATCACGGTGAAACATTTTACCCTCATCCCTTGAAATTCAATCTTAAATGGGTGCCATTCCGTTTACTGGGGTAGAATTCTGCATTTGATTATTGATCTCAGAAGTTATGCTTTCGTCAGTATGTTCAATACACCCATTTCCTTGGATTACCATGGTTCAGTAGACGTTTGCCTATCTTTCCCGAAAAGGATACATTTAAAATCATGCTCGTCCTGCAGTAGGTGAAGTATCTGCTGGAATTTTAACGGAAATTCTGAAACTTGCTTTTGATTCGAAGAGATTACTTGGGTGGGATTGCAATATTAATTATCCTACAGCATAACCTCAAGCCATTTCAGTTACGCTGACCTTTGAATTCGCTCCTTTTGGGCCGTACTCGAAAAAATATTTACTAAGGTAGCATAAATTCATCCGTAGATTTTGGACGCACCTATAACTAAATGGACGGAGACGCTGCTATATGAACTTGCATTTCACGGTTCTAGATATTTCATAATTATAGAGGGTAACGAAAGCTTTCGGAAATAAAGTTTTCTATATATAACTAACTACTTATTTAGTTATAGTAGAAGCAGTTTTAATTACTATTTCATACAGGCGTTTGCCTTTTATTTCTTTGTACTATTTTAGGAAATGATTTTCTGTCCAATAAGCACAAAAAGGAATATTTTATGCATACTTTTCACAAAAGAATATTTGAATTTATACCGGCTTTAAAAAATCAATCGAAGAAATACAAACGGGTTTTTATAGGCGGCCCAAGAGAAGCGCTTGCAATAGCCAAAATTCTGGCGTGACTGAAATATCTCGGGATTATGCTGCACGATAATCACTATTACAATCCCACCACAGTAATCGTTTCTAATCGAAAACACCTTTCATTATTTGGGCCAACGTTTCACCTACTTTATTTGTTGAGTGGATGTATGCGCCACAAACCTCACAGAAAAGTAACCACTTGAGAATTTTACATGACAAGATAATGGAGATTGACGTCTATTAATTTGGTTGAAAATAGAATCATAACGACTTATTTGGTTTTACGGGCAAGGTTGAATACCTAAAGGATTCAAGGGTTAGTGGGAACTGCAAAATTTAGAAATATGCGCGTTCAAATGTGATGACATTACGACTCTGCTGGTATCGTTCCCGCAGGCATTATAAACAGCACTTGACGATGGCGTTGGAATGGTGCTGGGAGTTGCTTCATTCACAAGATGCAGTGCGCTCTAGAAGGTAATTTCAGGGAAAGGTGGTTATATTTGCAGCCAAACTGAATCGCGCCAATCAGGTGAATTTCACTTAACTGCAGTACGACTTACGACTGCAGTTCGTAGACCCCTATGGCTTTATCGCGTTAGGGGCCATAGACTATCCTTTGCATCTCGTCATCTTCCGCTGTTAGTCTTAGCTCATGTTTCCTTTGAAAAGCGTTCTTGAGTAAGAAAATGAAATTTCATCTCTGTATGAGACTGCCCAGGTCGTCAAAGTAAGATGAATGAATCCTTTGCTCCCAGACGGCCTTTCGTTTTGCCTCTGAGTGTACCAGGACAATTCTGTCGTCAATCTCAATTTAGACAAGTTATTGCTATATGCGCAGGTAATAGAGAGTGAGACTGATGTTGGGGATTCCATCCTTACAACCAATTAGTAGATTCTTTTTTGTACTCAACCCGACTGATGGTCAGACTGTAATGGACCCTCTTGGATATGACCTTCATGACGCTGTCACTTATATGCGATCCAAGGCTCGTAGCTGTAACCGGAAGAATGTGTGGCAGGGACTGGGTCGTGTGTGGTACGCGTAGATAAGCCTTCTTTAGCTTGCCAGTCACTGCATCCACACCCGCCAGCAGTCCTATTGGCTTTATCTTACCATCGGAAGGAGGGGATGACAGCAGATATAGCGCAGACCCCTTGCAATATAAAGAAATCAGCGCGCTAGTCATTCCTGTCCCACGTCGTGGCCTACGGTGGCTATCTTTAGGGACGGTCCAACTTGACCATTTAGCGTAAGTCCAATATTTCCAATCGAAAGACAATGTCGCGCTGACCGGACCATCGGTCCTTTACTATTGCCCTGCAGTTTTTATGTCCGACCAGCTAGGAGTCGCTAGTTCGAACGACAGCCCAAATCGTTTTCACCGGTTACCAAGTCTTTAGCTGGTAACTCCGACAATATGCATCGGGAAGCTTTTAAAAAGACCTTCATGAAATTCTTCTTCTTCTTCTCATCGACCTTCACCGTCATTCTTCTGTCTAGAGGTCCTGCCCGATGACGAGTTTGGCGACAAGATTGTCGAAGTCTTCGGCTTCAGGAGTCATGTGATGACACACTACCGTCGCATGATGTATTGGGTGCCAAAACTGCGGCACGCAAATCCCTGGCCGGTGCTTGAGCGACTGCCGGATGACCTGGATGATTCCTCAGCCTACCTGGCCCAGCTAGTGGCGGCTCGGATCTCCCCCGACCCAAACACCGAGTTTACCGTCATTCAGGTAGGTGGGTACGTTGTTGGGTGGCTGATTTTGTCCCTAAAATGAACCGGGCGGTGGACCAACACCCGGGGTAGGGATGCCCTGTATGGGCGCCTAAACAGGACACAGGAATAGAAATTTGCCCTGGCCGCTTAAAAGAGGTGGTCTTACAGTAAACTTTTAGGAGGGTTAAATACAGTCTGCGACCTAACAGATGCAAAATGCCGAAAATTAACGAAAGATTGATATTCACCCTCAAATCGGCATTAAGGCATGTATAAATGCTTTGAAATATTAATGAGCAACCTTAAGCGAATTTAAAACTTAAAGGAAATGTTGAAAAATACTAACTTTTTTAAAAAAGCAGCAAGTTTTGAAAAAGTGACAAATCCTTGTATATGAGACGAATAAATTTAGGTGACAGCGTGAACATACCGTTTTTTGGATATTAAAGAGGGACTATTCTTTCGTCAAATTTCTTTATTGATATTTCTGGTATTAGATTACAATTACTGAATTGGATTACATTGATATTGATATTGATTTATTTTTTATTAATTGATATTTCTGGTATTGAATTAAAATTAATTTGCAGTGTCAATCACATCGGTAGGGAGCTCAAAGGCTTCGCCTATATTTCACTTCATAAAACTCAACTGAAATTAGTGAATTGAATTACAATTCCTGAATATTTCACGATTTTCACTGTTTATTATCGGTTTTCAATAAATTTAGATCCTGTTCGATGTTTTTATCAAAACTCTCTAAGTAAGATAGTAAGTAAATGGTAGTAGAGTAAGTAGTAAGTAAGATAGAAAGATAAAAAGTAAGATATTTATTTATTTATATTTCTGGTATTGGATTAAAATTAGTGAATTGGTTACACTTAGTGAATATTTCGCAGATTTTCACAGTTTAAAATCGATTGTCAATAAATGTAGATCGTGTTCTATGTTTTTTATGAAAACTCTCAAAATAGGGTAGTTCTTTAAAGCCTTAATCGGAGTATTGGGCTTTTGTATTTTCCTTCTAATAGAGATAGCCGTTTGCGTCATATTAGTAGATTTAACCGAACGTGAAAACTCGTTGTCGAGAAAAATGCACGTCTACAACAATAGTCGACATTTAATATGCCTAAGATCAATTAAAAACGTTTTATAATAAATTGCTCGTTTACAAAGCGCATTAATTAGATACTTCGCTGACGAATATATGCGGATTTTACCTTTTGCCAAGGTTTAGTCGAGGTAAAAATGTGGAAAGTTTTATCGGTTTTCTAACTTACCTGAAAATATGTGATAAACGTTTTCTGCGGAAAATGAAAGGACTCACTTTAAGCTTTATATAGGAGTGTTTTTTGCCGCATTGGCTTATTTTAACGCCCAGTTTTGAAACTGCAAATACACAACAGAGTATCCAAATATATATTATGATTTTGCAAAAACTGCGTATCTTCTGTCCATTGCGTTTCTAAATTCTTGATTAGCGGAAACAATATTATTCAAAAAAACTATCTTTTTGCATACTTCTAATGTAATATAGATGATTCTTTAGTCCATCTCCACAATATCTTTTACGTATCCTGTTAATGGTCTTCATTTGCACCGTAGTAAAATAGCAATACTGGTAAACAAGTTTATTCCTGCGTTTTGTGGCAAAAACGTCAGCAATTTGCACGAAAATTTTTTTTCCGTTGAATTCATTTCTTGTTTTTGGAAGACAATGCGATCCCTTGTACTTGCCTGCATCTGATTTTCGTTGACCTCAGATCTTATTTTCCAGTTCCAGAAGAGATTTGTTTGCAACCTTTCTTATGTTCTTTTATAGCACAATGCACAAAAATAATGGACTTCGTCCTGTAATATTAAATGGCATAGGAACTTCCTTGGATATCCGGCAATCTCCGATTTCGCCCAAATACTGCCTGTTTTCCTTCAATATATAAGATGGAACATGTAGTGTTCTGTAGAAAAAGGCTTTCCGGGTCACAAATCCACTCTACAGACCAAAATAACAAAACCAACTTTACGCTAAAGTAGTCACTCAAATTTTGGTCACACATTGCATGAGTTAGTTAACCTACTGTACACCCGTGTCTACACGCTAACAATACCCGTAACATAAAACCAAATTATCACCTTAATCTTAACCCTGCCCTAAATCCAAACCCTACCGTTAACACGATAATAACCTTAACCCTTAGCCTAATCACGACCCTACCCCCAACTCTGATCTTAACCTCGAACCCAAACCTAACCCTCGCCTTCATCCTAAGCGTATTTTCCTTGAAATTTGGCACAAGGCTATATGTTTTGTAGGCGGTTCCTTTTCCCGTGTCCATACAAGGCATCCCTACCGGCAGGTGTTATTGGGGGATGCGTACACCTAACAAATGCCTCATTTCGGTGGTGGGTAGTGGCACGCCTAGGCGCAGGCGCACGCTGCGCTATCCACCTATGCTATCTCCCGCCTCTAAGCTTCTTGCATGAGTCATTAAATCGGGCCCGGGTGGGTGGGGGAAAGAGCGTGCAGTAGATGCCGTGGAAGCCTACTACTATAACTGCAGTCTAAATCACGCGCAAGGCACCGTCTCTGCGCCGTGGATATCACCAGAAATGGCGGTTGAACTGTCTGTCAACATGCTGAAAATTTTGCTGTTGTACAACTTAACCACGCCCACCCACCCTCTCCTCTTACCTTACGGTGCCGCCGCCACTACCACCAGCAGCAACAACATAAAATACCCGTAGTTTCTATTAAATTCAAAACCTGCAACCTCCTGGGCAAGACGAGAGTTACGTGTCAAGGAGGGCGAAAATTCAAGAAATAGTCCTACTTGAAATGATGCTGGTGCCAACTGTCATATCTGACAAGATGTCGCGCTGACGTATTGGTCTTTAATCTCCCAGTTGGGATTTGGGTAGGTTGGGGGTGGGAATTGTTCGACTTTACTCGGTGACTTGGTCATATATCCATAATTTGAACAAATGTCCATCAAATTTCATTCCGAACTTGCTCCATAGTAAACTTTAATGCCTTCTATGAGCAGCAGTGAGTGCACCCAAAAAGTTGCTCCTCGATGCCTCTAGCGTTCGGCAGGTGGAACAAAAACTGACGAACCATATCCTTCCGACTAAGCAGTGACTCATCAGACTGTATCACTCAGTGTATTTGGAGCAGATGAAAGAGCCTCTTGAAAACCCGATTTAAACGGTGCGGGTCTGCAGGAAAGGCAGTTAAGTTGCAACTATGTTACAGATAATTTTATTATGCAAAGTGAAGACGTCGGGAACGCGATCTCTGGGACCAGATGATCGTGGTAGTAGTATTAGTAGTAGTAATACTAATATTCTTAATTTTTAGGCCGACCCCCAGGAGAATAATACCAAGCCTTCTTCCTCCACACCCTCCTGCCTAGTGAGTGCACAAAGTGCCATACAACGTGGTCTCCTCTCAGCTTACATCTCCTCTGCTGTGACGGGGGAGCGGTTCACAGTCGCCACGAGTCATCTACCTCGATGGACCGCAGTTCGTCTGGTACCGCCAACTTCAGGTATGCCTACAACGCGTCCCTGCCTGTAGTCTGATTTTTGTCCTCCTCAATTCAACAAGCCGTCTCCAGCTGCCAACTACTGTTATTTCAAGTTATTTGAACTATTATTCTTGCATTTGGTTCAAGTCGCCCTCTTATAAGCAAAAGGACCGTCAATTGTCCACTAAGGCGCATTAATTTTTCATTTTATGCAAAGTAGTAACAAGCTCAGTAAGTAGCATTGCCGGAGTCTAGGTAAAAACCGATTGCTTGACAAAGACCTCAGCATACTCATGGTTGGTAGTGTACGGGAAACAGCTGTCTACTTCTTAACGCTAAAATATATTCTCTGTGTCTATTGTTACGCAAATGCTTGTTCTTACTGTATGTGCTTCGTAAACGGACCACGGGATAGATACGCCAGACCAAACGAAGGGTAGATCAGCGCATGGCAGGCGTTATTCGGGTTGCTCTCCTTTAACAAATACCGAACACGAAGGTGGGGGCCGTGGTGACACATGAAAGTGCAGGCTCACGCCGTGCCAGCCACCTGCGCCCCATCCCGTCTCCGGTCTTCTTGACTCCCTTGACACCGGACACAGGTGGGTGAGGGAAGAGAGAGTGTGTGAGTGTGGTAGATGCAGCGAAAGTCCACTTTCACTTAAAAATAATCCACGCGCAAGTCACCGTCCTGCACCACTATCCTGTCGAGCACACGGTGGAGTTTGTCGCAATTAACAGTCGAACTTTACACCAGTGACTGTAGAGGCGTCAGCTGAGATTCTGACGTCATAAACGAACTAATCGGCCCTACTCCTAGGTAAATCACTAAGCGAGTAAATCAGCCCATCGGTTGAATCCCAGCTCCCAACAACTGAGCAAAAAAGACACACCAACCTGAGTTCAGCCTCGATGCCCTTGTCCCTTCCCCCCCCCAAAGGCGTGACCGCGAATAACCTCTTCCACCAAGGTGGGACCATTTGAATGTTGCTCTGATAACCGCTGTTTGCCTTACCTGTATTTCTTTGCGAAAGATATCACTCTTATTTTTCTCTCAGAGGAGATCGCCCTAAGCTTATACTTTCTTCTTCAGCTCGCGTACTACGTTCTGTGGGCTGATCTTGATGGCGACCGTCTTCGAAAGCAAACTGAACTGAAACAGAAGACAGACACCATTCTCGACTGCATACCAGAGGGTAGGGTTTGCTTACCACCTTTTACATATATGCCGCTTTTTCAGACCGGGTTTTTACTGAGAAACATTTAGTAGTGGACTGTTCGTGAATTTAAAATTACTTTACCAGGGTAGTGTCCGCCATATATTGCCTGCTCATTAAACACTCAGCACACGAGGGCTGACCAATCACATGAAGAGTTTAGAATTCCATTCTGCTATCTTTAGGTAATCGAGTTGTTTCTTTCGGATCGTCTTACTTTGCCTCTGTATCAACATGTGGTCGTTTTACGCTGTCGAGTTAAAAGAAAGAAATACCCTTTCAATCAGCCATTTGGCTGGAAGTTTGCTTCTGCAACCTTATTCAACTCTGCAGACTTTTTTCTTTGCATTTATCTGGAAACAGTAAACACATGAGATCTAGCGCTGACAGTCTACGAAGAATATCACTCCAGTCTCTGAGTTGTCGACATTTCCTATCGACTTCTGTTTCCTTAACGCAAAGTTAACGCTAGTGAACGTCTTGGTCTTTGGCCCTCGCGGTAAAGCAAAAAGCCCGTGCTCCATTCCATAATTAGATCAGTTATGTGGACCCCACTACACCTTAGTCTTGAACATTCCCGATCATATGTGCCGTAGTAACTTGCGACTGCGATACATGGGCTTGTGTTTGGACTCGCTAACTGGTTTTCAAACCTTGTGTTCCTGTGGCTTAGAGTTGCACCATTTTCGAGAAATATAAAATTATTCACAATTGATTGTTGTGCTTTTGTTGAAATCTTTAATTACTACGAATAGGGCTCATTCGTGGCGTAGTCATTTCAAGTTGAAAACTGTTTGTTAGCTTTTTAAAATATACCATAGTTTAAAGGTATAATTCAGTTGACGAGAAGGCGTATGCTACTCCAGGTAACGGTGGGCTAGTAGGCGACATGCCATAACTACTTATATTATGACAGTGAGGATTAATATTAGCATGCATGTTGGTTGAATGGCGACAATTAACCCGTAAATATGGCCCTTCGCTCCTCTGAAGAACGACTGAAACGAATTCGATGAATGCTACCATTTAAAGTTGCCAACTGCAGTAGTCGGCCACCGGCTATTAACCACTTCCTTATCTCATAATTCGGTTACCTCTCCTTGTCCAATGTATTTGTCTCCGCTCTTCTCGAAACGTTCCCTTTTTTCAGACTCCTGGGACTACCGAATATGTGGATCTGATTGTGACAAGCCTATTCAATTGCAACGAACGATGTTGCGGAATCATGCACTGCTTGACGTTGGCACAGCCTCGTCTTCCGTTGACAAGTCAGAAGGCGGAAGCTCCCTGATGCAGATAAAACCAAATCGTAGATCTTTGACCGCCTCCAACAACCGCAGTGAGACTCTGCTTCGCAAACGGGCGCTCTGGGTAGCCCTGAGAAGCCAGAACCAACAACTCACCCATCTTCCCGAACAGCTGACTCGGCACGAGCAGGCTGAGGGCACAATTTTTGCGCTGGGAGTTGTTGGCCCCGTGGCGGATGCTCTGGACCACCAGGGGGTCCTCTTCGATTGGGAGGCTACGAGGGGTGTAACTGCCCCCGACGACAAAGCTGGCGGTCTGCCCTCTGCCACTGTTCCTGACTACCTGCCCACTGTTCCTGCACCCGCCCCGGCTCGCCTTCTGCGCAGTTGGCTCAAAGATCTACGAGTCCACAATCCAGCCCTGGACGCAGCTACTGTTGTTCTGCGTGGCGAAAATTCAGTCGGCGTAGGGACATCTGTGATAATGGAAGATGAGGAAGCGGAAGAGCGACAACAAAAGCCGCCAGGGTCGGAGGAGGCCATGAAACACACGTCTAAGCGCGAGGCCCGTACATAGTTAATTCTAGGAAATCTACGCACATTTACACCAGGGCGCTGTAAATAGCACTGAAGGTTTAGCACACCCGGGCTGCCGTTCGATTTTAAACTTTTCTTTTAAAACTTGTGGTTTTATCGTTTTGGGCGAAGAAAGGTTTGGCCCTGGCGTGTAGTGAATGCCAACTTCCGATACCTGTGACTGAAAAGAGCATATGAATCTTATTCCTTCCTGAAAATTGGATGTGAAGGTGGTATTAAAAATCCGTTGGCATAATAAAAACTAAAAGACATCTCCAATTTTGAAGGAGGAAAGCAGGGCAGATTTTAGGGAGCATTTTCTTCATAAGCGAGTCATGGCAATGGGGGTGTGTTGGTAATTCCAGGCTCAACTTATTTCGAATTTTCGTGTGGGCTGGCCGACAGGAGATTGCCAGTCAATTCAGCGTCGTTGCACTGGTGAAGGTTGACGAGGATCTTTTGACCTGTAGTTTGCGGGCTTCTTCGGTTAGCCCATGATCGCCCCCAGCGTTGCGGGATGTGAAGTTTATCGTACAAGAGGAGCCCTCCGACAACGTTTCGGGGAGTTTGGAATGAAGCGGAGGCACGTAGCTCTTACGTTGCCGAGTGTTCTGTCACTCACCAGAGTCCCTGTGATAAGACGAGGACGATCGGAGCGGAATGTGTGAACTATGTTTTGCTCAGCTCTAAGCACGCCTCGCGCCGCCTGGTCTTTTGTTCCAAGGAGAATTCCGTAATGGCCATGGTAAGATGTCATTGCGAATTGAGTCCTATGGTCATATGCTGCCTGTACAGAACCAGTCCCAACGTACGGCTTTCCTAGGCCTTGTAGATGTTGATGCGGATGGTCTGACTTTTGGTAGACATAACGTCGGTCCTGTCCGCGAGTTATATCTTCAATCGCCTGCGTCGAAGTCTCAGTGGTAAAGTGACTCCTCGTTTCAAAAAGCTGCATTCTAGAGCCGTGGTCACCAGCCGCCTGAAGTTTTTCGGGCCCCTAACAGGACTTTTGGCTCGTTGATTGACGGGCTTTCCCGATTTTCGACGTGGATGTCATGAGCCAATCTGTCCTCGAGCAGTTCTTCGTTGGAGTATCAACTCCGAATATTTGTAAATCCCTGATGCGTGAGGAGCTCTGTCCCAAAGGAGACCGTCCTGTTTACGCCTCAGGTGAAGGTTTTCCAGGCTGTGTGCGACAGCTCGACCACTTGCACGGAGGGCTTACACCCGGTCGGTTGCGTTCGGTTCTACTTAGAGCGTAAAACTCCCAAGAACTGACGTTCAGGAGACGGATTTTGATGTTTAGCAGTAGGCATAAAAAAATAATCGGTGTGCATACATTTGCTTTCGCTAAATTCCTGTTGGGTTAGTACATTTACTTGGGAAAGGGTCCCAAGTAAAACGTGTGAGAAGTAAGATAATTCGATAAAAGGTCATCCTCCTATTAGTGGGCAGAAAAAATTGGGGGATGAAGGCAACACGATACAGTGAGTACTCACAAGCTTTGCTTCAGGGAGTGGAAGAAAGGTAGACAATTGCATGCAGTTAACGGACCCTTGTTTATGGTAAGCAAGAGGCCTAGGTGAGGTCTTTATGTGCCCAGCAGCTGACTTGCGTAACCTGAGGTCAGTCGCTATTGCCCTCACTAGCAGACGTTCACCTATTGGTTTCGGATACTTCAGTGTCCTGATAAAGCACGTTGAAGGTTTCATTGATACTCATACGATGTCTAGAAGCCATAGTTTGTCGATCATCGCGCTACTTATGTTCCTGGTTGCGCCTTTTTCGGCCATGACTGGAGGGGCGTGGACTGCGATGGCTTAAAATAAAGCAGCATGTTGACTACTACTGAGTCACAAGATCAGTGCACTCAAAATACCGATGGCTGAGAGAAAGTTTTTGACTGTACAGGAAAGGCTCACTGGAGCCAAGGAAATGACAGGCAATAAAAATGAACAGGCTTAATGATCTCCAATGATAAGCCACAAGAATATGGTTCGGTTGAAGCTAAATTGAGTATATAGAGAGTTTCCAAATGCCAAATTAGGTTTTTATATTTATACGCAGCAGGGTGGGTAACAAAAATTAGGAAATTAAATAAAAAAGGAATAAATTGCAGCCAAAATTATGCCCTGTTCAATTTGAGGAAGCTATGGCGCCGAGGTACTGAGTTGAAAATATGACCCTCGACAATATTTTAGATCGGTTGCTGTGCGCTCAAGAGGACTGACAAGTCGTTCGAGAATGCAACATGAATTGGACTGTTATACTGTAGATTAAATTAAAAACGGAAAATTCGGTTGTCAGTCAGTAAGCGAATCGTTATTCGAAGTTATAAAGCCAGTTTTTACAAGTGAATTTTAGTCCTTAATTTACAATGATTTTAGGAAAAGAATCCTTCACATTTCATTGCATAATTTAAAATAGTGAAATACATAACTTGAACTAACGTGGCATTCAGTTAAATGAGAGTATCAAGCATATTAAACGGTGAAATCAATGCTGAAATGATACCCCTAAGAGAAGTGGGTTCATATCTTTTCTCTCATGGGCTCTCCAATTTGTGATCGAAAGAACTGCAAACGACAAAAGATGAAAAAACACCGCTGGCTAACCCACTGCAAATACAAACATTATTGATTACACCTTTTAAACTTGTAACGCTTCCAATAGGACCGTGCTGGATCGATGTTGCTGATCTGGCGTTATGGAAGTCAAAATGAATCTGGAGGTTTGCGCTTAGCTAACAGCATGGTGTGATGAGTGGCTATTTAACCTAATTTTCAACAAATGACAAGTCACTAACCACAGTCTAGTTACAGAAAGATGATGAAATTTAAATATGGGCACTTTCCTCGGAGGACACCAACTCGAGCAATCAATCGAAACATGGGACCTAGGACGGTGGATGACACCCACTCGCAAGCCATCGTCTCACTGTGCTAAAATAGCGAGGAACACTGGGAGCGATCAGAAGATCGTTCCAAAATTTTGTCAGCGAGTTTTTTGGTCGCATGTTTGAAAAATTTGTCCGGTCGGTGTAAGAATGCTGCATTCAGGCGTGGCACCATGGGCTAGGGTGTATTTATTCTCGATTTGGCGAAATTTGCAGCAAAGGACAACCAGACTAATTTGCGGATCGGCGTGCTCACCTTAAAAGGGTTGGCTAGAACGGCTTAAAACGTATCTTCTCTCTTATAGGCAATACAGAGGGGATATTATCATAATCGTCAAACACTTCAGAGTTGACTGTGTTTTAAGGTGGCTGATTTTTTGGTTACAAAATCAAAAAATCTACAAGCGTCACTTATAAAAAAACTGAAGACAAACGACATCAAGATTGACCTGCGAACCAACTTCCTCCATCGGGTGATTAAAAAATGGAATAAACTACCTGCTTCGGTTGTCCTGGCTGAAAGCGTTGGGACATTTAAAAGGAAGACTTAATAAAACTTTACTCGAATCCCATACATTTCGTAAATATCACTGACCGATATACTGGAACCTTATCCTTATGTAAACCTATGCATATTTTTCTAGCGTTTATCCGTAAAAAGAGTTTTCAAAACCTCTGTCTTACAATTCATTTTGG
>WEDG01014793.1:0-12413 GCA_017591395.1 Schistocephalus solidus | reverse complement strand
GATATAGATTCAGGCATGTTTTTGATAACTATGCATTTAACTGCGATCCATTCGAGGCCTCTATGGTTGTTTCTTATTTTCAGGAATAAGATTAAGATCACTTCGATTTCCGTCGGCTTCTGCGTTCAGTGGGTTTGTTGGGACACCCCGAACGCTTTGTTCTCTCCTTGATTAGGCTTCTTAGTTGCTTGCAACTTCCGCCGACGCAGTTTTTGATCGTTGAATGCTTAAACTCCGCCAGCTCATATTAACGTTCCGTAAGAAAATACTGAATTGCAAGGATGAAGTTTATCTCCCTTTATCATTCCGCCGTAGACTGCGTAGACTCTCCAACGTTTTCATCTACAAAACGACTCTTCCGTCCTGCCCTTGATCCAACAAATCTTTGAAGAGGCTAAGAGGCTGCATAATTAAAAACGACTAGCTGATGTGGTTAACTTTGTGGCAAACCCTTCGTTAAATTTGGCGAAACTCCGTTCATGCACAGTGAAAGCGCAAACACAAAACGCCGCACCCTTTACTTCGAGACGCTTTTGAAACCCTATAGCTGACGCTAAGTTGACAGCTGATTTCAATACTTTCTTGTCTATAACTTTTTATTTGAAAATTTCTGTCACTCCCTTTCATCCGGGTTTTGGACCGGTAGCAACCTCGAAACCTTAACTTTTACCCTTTGGGACGTGACCGTAGCCATTCGGCGTTTTCGTCAATCCTACAGTCCTGGACCAGATGGCGTCCTGGTCAGCGTTCTGAAGGCGGATGCAAATTATATATTACCGTCCCTTCGTATTAGATATTTAATCTTGCTCGTGAAAATGAAACCTTACCTATTTAATGGAAGGAATCGCACATTCTGCCTATACCCACACACGACCGACCGTCATTTGAACACTTTAAACCAATAAATACACTGCCAGCAGCCTCGAAAATCTTAGAGATCTTGACCAAAGACAAGATGATGCGTCACATAACAGAGAATAACCTACCTAATGCGGCTCAGCATAGGTTCCTCGAAAAAGGTCTTGTGACACCTGCCACCTCTCTTACTTCGATCATGTGCTGCAATCTAGAGACATTGGCTTTGCAATTTACACCGTTTATTTCGATTTATCGAAGGCTTTCGATCGTGTTGACCATGCTCTCCTAGTACTGAAACTTGCCTCCTTCGGCATAGGTAATAAGCTTCTGAACGAAATATCCTCCTAGACGAATGCTTGCACACAACGGATTAAAGGTTCCGATGTTTTCTCCAACCCCACGCATGTAAGGAGTGGAATTATTCAGGGTAGCGTACTCGGCCCACTTCTATTTTGCCTTTTTGTCAACGATGTTTCCTGATCGTTTTCACTATGGTAGTCCCTTTATGTACGCTGACGATTTAAAATTTGCCTATCGGTATAAACCGATCGATCGCAACATCGTGCTTGAGCTCTTAAAAAGGATCTTCAGGCCTACGCTCAGTGGTGTCGCACATGGCGCCTTTCACTTTCTTGGCACAAGTGCTCCGTTATGGTTATTGGCGACAACCATCAGCCCCATCTAAGCGTAGACGTTCAGGATCTAAATGTGCCCCGGAGTTATAAAGGATCTGCGCATATCGTTTTCTAGTTGTCTTAAACTGTCAGAGCACTGCACTCTGAGTGTCTCCAAAGCACGCTTAACTACTGGGTTTATACTCAGAAATTTCAAAACCGTCAATATTATAATCAGCCTTTATAAAATGTATGTCAGACCTAGTCTGGATTACTGCACATTTCTATTAAGCCTTCTGCGCGCTAGTGAACAGAACTAGATAGAATCAGTCCAGCCTTTAATAATAATAATAATAATAATAAATTGTTTATTTAAAGCCCAGAGGGCCGCATCATTACAAACTTAGTATCGTGGATAATTGCTGCACTATGTGAGCATCCATATGAACAGCAGAAATGAGTAGTATGGTAAATGTATCCGATTCAGAAAGATTTGCCATTTTTAAAACAAAAGTCAACCATCTTTGGCATATACGGTGAACTAGAAAAGAAGCAGTAAAAAAACTCCTGCGGTTAAATTGGAGGCGAAGTTCGGCGAGCCGCCAATTTAAAAAAACAATAAGAGAAAAAACTGCTTCACTTAAAAATTAATAGCTAGATGCAATGGGATAGTATTGTGATGTTGTTCACAACGTTTAAGGGTTCGGAACGCTCCTTGTCATGTGAGAGATAATATAGCAGTCAGAGCAACTGTTTGTGATCACCAGTGGAGGTGAGAGTTGAGGCACAAATCGTGGACACTAGAGTCAAAACAAAGAGAGAACAGTAGAGGTCATAAGATCATCATCGAGATGCGACCTTGCTGACTGCATAGTTCACAAATCAAAGAGGCGAAAACCATCAGAACCCGCTATGATTATCAACTGAACCTGGAGACCATCGTTCGGGTTGCAAAATCGGAGGATAGTATCAAGGTTTTCAAGGGTTGGTGATGCGGTTGAGGTGAGAGAGGAGGAACTCATCGTGGACAACATGGTCGGTACGAAGAACTGAACATAGAGACGACGAGATCATCACCGAGATGCGACCTTCCTTACTGCATAGTCCACCAAAAATGAGGCAAATATATCAGAACCACCACAATCATCAACAGATCCTGGAGACCATCGTCAGGGTTGCAAAATCGGAGGAAAGTATCAAGATTGTCAAGAATTGGCGATTTAATTTAAAAAGGAGGGGACGAAACAGTGAATGTGAAGATTGACTCTGCAAAGGATGATGAAAACCTTTTTAGAAACCAATATAATATGACATGAACTGCCTCAAATACCAGAAGGACCCTTTTCGAAATCCAAAATGTGCGAGTTTTGGAAGGAAACAGACAATAAGGACTTTATATCTTCCGAAGTTAAATTTTTGCGTAATTCGGTTTTGAAAATAGCTAATTTCCAGTGGAATATTATTCCATATGAAAGCATATTTGAAGGCAAAAAACTGAGAACGGTTACTTGTGGAGCTAAGTGGTGGTGAAATGATCATGGAGGAATTTCGAGTTGCATAGAGTCGATATACCGGAGTGAGAGCGTTAATCGTGGGAGATTGGGCTAGAGTTAACGCGAAACAGGAAGCAGAGACCGGCTTCGAGTCTTCTATGCCACAGAAATTTAATGCTTGCTAACTGGCATCGACCCATATAAGAAATACTGGATCCAGGAATAGAAAATAGTCTTCGACTAAAAACTCTCTGAAATTTGTCAATCTTACTGCGGTCAGAGGCATTCTTCAGCCCAAAGATGGGACAGCAGTATTCTAGGATAGGAAGAACAAACATGCGTCATAGAGGTTTAACTTTATTTCTGGAAGGTTGAAATTATGTGATAGCTTCACCAGAAGACGTCTGTGTGGTACCTTGTCAAAGGCTTTTCTCAGGTCAAAGTCGATAGCAACCATTGACTGCCTCTCATTACAAAGGAAAGTGACGAGGTTACGAAAAGCTACGTGACACACTTCTAATGATACTTCAGGTAGAAAACCATATTGCGAGTTGCTTAAGAGCTTATTTTCTAGGCAAAAGTCGAGAATTTGATTAAAAATATTTTTTCAAGAATGCTTGCTAGAGCAGGGGTTTTGTGAACAACTCGATAATTATTTACGTCCGAACGAGATCCCAACTTGAAGATAGGAAGATAAATAGATGTCTTCCATGAGTCAGGAAAGAATCCGTGTAGAAGATAAACTGAGAATATATGGCTAAGCAGATCAGGGGAAGCTCGGCATTCTCTTAATAACTGAGTTTGGTATACCATCAGTCCCCGAAGAGTGCGAGTTTTTTAGACGAACTATTTGCTGACGAATTAGTTCTAAGGAGAAAATCAATAGTGTTGATAACATTCAATGAGGATGCCTGAAATGTCGGAACCGGTTCAGATTCCATCGCAAGATGATTTGTAAAGAACACACTTAACAGTTCTGCCTTGTCAGACTCTTCGAGAATGAGGTTTTTGTCTTCGTTTACTAATGGAGGAATTTCATTACCTCGTTTGGAGGAAGACCGATGGCGGAAAACATTTGAGCAACATATTTTCGCAGAGTTTGGCTCACTGAGTGCGCAAGATTTCCTCTGTCTGTCACGTGCAAGACAAATCTTAGAGGCTTATTCAAAAATCTCTACGATCCTTAGATGTACAGCGTACGAAATATTATATTGATCTTTTAACTGCTTCCTCAATTTCTTTAGTCGTGGCAAAAGAAAGTGAGGATTCCGAAGCGTAGGGCTTTGAGAATTTTGGTTGGCACAAATTCTAGGATGTTATACGAAACGACTGGCATAAAGTCCTAAAGACTTGCTGCGTCGTTTATGGGGGATAGATGCTGCCAGTCCAATGTGTCCAAAAGGCTATTAATTAAGCTCATATCTGCGAGGTCAAAAGCATGATAGGTACGAACGGCGCTAGTCTTTTTCGATGAAAAAATCGGAAGGCAACAGTGAATTAATGTATGGTCACATTGGAAGAGGCCCAGCTTAAAATCAACGGTGAGGGGAGCAATTTCGTTTGTGATAAATAAGGTCTTAAATATGCTTGTCTTTCGTTGAAGAACGGACAAGCTGGTACCAATAAGAAAAATCAATGGTATCGAGGATGATGACTTAGGCGGGTTGTAAATACATCCGAGAATCACCTTTTGCCGGGGCGACAGGATAATGGATGCGAAGCAGTAATTACCAGAGAATGGCGTTTTATCTAGATCAAATGGAAAGTGCTTAAATGAAGCTTTAATATAGAGAAGACAACCACCACCACGCTTGCTAATGCGGTCTTGATGGTAGATATCATACTGGTCTCTGACAAGCAAAAAGTCGGAAATTAAGGGATAGGTCCAAGATGCCGTTACACATAAAACATCGGGCATTAACTCGAAAACAATGGCTCTCAGATGAGACAGCTTATTTGTAGCAGATTAAGCATTAAATAATATGAAATCTAGCGTAGCTCGAGTATCAAAACTAGGGGTTTTGTTATTTATAAAAGTAAGACTTGGTGGTGCGGAAGTAAACTGTAGAGAGGAAAGTGTGGGCTGAAAGTTAAATTGCTGCTGTCTACAATTATCTAAGCTGTTACTGCTAACTAAATTAGGATTATTCTAGAGAAACATCTTTGGGTGGTATCCATTGTGAGGTAGGCTATTTTCTGCGTTATCGAAAATAGGAGGCCTTAAAATAGGATTTTGAGGAATATTGGAATAATATGGGGGAAAAATAAGATTCGAAAACGGAACAAATTGTTTTGGAAAACTGTTACCGTAAGGGGTAGAGTTAATAAAAGCAGGAGCCTGAGAAGTTGATTGGTTGGGATAATTGCTAAGAAAATTTTCGGTATGTATGGTAGATGCTGGAGGGTTAGGAGGTTTCCCAACTTGAATGACGTTTTCTTTTTGGATCTTAAGTTAAGAGCATATTTAGACTTGCCCAGGCTATTGATAAGTTGAGTAGATTGAACAGCTTAGACTGGAGTGGATAGCGTGGCACGGGAAAGAGACGGAAATGACCCAGTTTTGTGAACTAAGTAAACAGTGGGAATACAAGGAAAACTACTTTGAAACGGAGAAGCAGTCGGTCTTGACACTTTAGACGGACTTACCGACATTAAAGGTGGGCTTACGACATAGCTGATAGCTACTGCTTTTCAAATTCCTATTCACGAGGAAGAAAACCTTTTAATGGATTCATTGAAAGAAAAGCGGGAGGTGAAGTTTAGGTTTTTTTAACCGGGCACTATAGGAGATTGCTGTACTGTCTCTTTATGCTATGCATATCCATGACGAAACTTTTAGATAATGGATTGAAAAAGACCAAAGACTTTTGCAAGAAGAGAGACTTCGTTACAAAAAGCGTTTTATCTTCAGAACACAGAAACCTGTCTTACCAACATCGTTGTTAGCTTACAAACCTCAACCCGTTGTGGCTTCGCAGATAAGAGAAGGGACTATTTTTACTGTTTAAACATTTAAACAGATGTACCTTAAAGCCCCTTACGTCTCTGAGGCAGATACACCACTCTCGGCGCACCAGCAATCTAGATGTTTTTTTATTTCCTTCTTTGGCACGCACTGTTAGGTACCGTCAATTTGTTCGGTAAACGCTATTGCAATCTAAAATAAACTACTCAAAATTATCAAAACTCAGCAACGCTATCCGTTGTTCATGAGATCTGTCACTTGTTTTCTACATTCAGGACACCTTCCTAACATTTTGGGTGCTGACGCTGTGGAAGCTCTCTTCCGTTCTATGGCGTTCACGGACCCTGAATCCTGTGCCAGACTTCATGCTGAGGGCAATATTGCTGGCTCTGCAGACCTTAATTGGCTTATTCCTCAGTCAACAGCGAACAGGGGTTCGCCGACATACCTACTGGTGCAGAATACCGGATCCATAACACTGAAAGGAGAAGTACTACGCCGTGCTCCTGTGTCAATGCTTCTCTCTCGTGAACTTTAATCCCTCAAAAAGCTGCAGTTTTTTCTCCTGGAAAACACTTGAAAGAACGAGCAGGAGTTTTCTTTCACTGTCAGCTGGACCCCCTACCGTATATCTCTTTTGACCGTGCCTGTAAACTGGCAATAAATAAATAAATCAGTAAAATCCGCGTGCGACGGCGCCGTAGAGGTAACAAGGAGGCTTATCGCACACTGGTGCTCTGGTTCGGTTCCCGCTCGTGGTATTTATTTTGAACTTTGCGCTAAGGGTATTCTTTTACCTGTTATGACAGATAACAAAAGGATAAACGTTCTTAAGATCATGTGATGAAGTTTTATGGCATATATACTTTATGAATAAAGTAACGAAATGACTCAGCCTTTAGTAGATTTAAATATCTCGCAGAGTGGCTGAGAAGAAGTGGTCAGTATGGTATCGGTCGTTTCAGCTGGCGTCTTGCTCTAAGCTTAGGAAAATGAAGATAGGACCTATTCTGATATAATAGCTAAGGACGAAAGTTTGCCATTGTCCAGTAGACTAAAATGTCGAAGAGAGTTAATTCCTGTGAACTCGAAATTTTCAAACCGAATTTGAAGCGCGTGTATTTTAACTGCAATATTTTAGGTAAAGTTTTTTAAATAGGGTTATCAAAGGCAATGCCTTTCAACCTTCAATATACTGAACGTTACAGAACTATTAGGGAGGGCATTTCATATAATCGCATATAAATAAATTTTGTATTTGTGGCCCAGAGAGCCCCATCATTACAAACTTAGTATCGTGGTTTAAATAAATACAAAGTAGGTAATTGCTGCACTATGTGAGCATCCATATGAACAGCAGAAATGAGAAGTATGGTTAGCGTATTCGATTCAGAACGATTTGCCATTTTTAAAACAAAAGTCAACAATCTTTGACATATATGGTGAACTAGAAAAGAAGCAGGAAAAAAACATACGGTTAAATCGGTGGCGGAGTTCGGTGAGCCACCAATTTAAAAAAAACTACAAGAAAAATACTGTTTCACTCGAAAAATTAATAGCTAGATGCAATGGGATAGTATTGTGATGTTGCTGATAACGTATGACGGTTCGGAACGCTCAATGTCAAGTGAGAGATAATATAGCACATAGTGGACACCAGAGTCAAAACGAAGAGGGAACAGTAGAGGTAACGAGATCATCACCGAAATGCGACCTTGCTTACTGCATAGTCCACCAAAAAAAGAGGCCAATATACCAGAACCCACCACGATCATCAACAGATCCTGGAGACCATCGTCAGGATTGCAGATGGGAGGAAAGTATCAGGGTTGTCAAGAGTTGGTGATGCTAGTTAAAAATGAGGGACGAAACAGTGAATTCGAAGATTTACGCTGAAGAGGATGATGGAAACCTTTAATGAAACCAATATTATATCAAATAAACTGCCTCAAATAACAGAAGGACCCTTTCGAAATCCAAAATGTGCGAGTTTGGGAAGGAAACAGAGAATAAGGACTTCATATCTTCCGAAGTTAAATGTTTGCTAAATTTGATTGTAAAAATAGGTAATGTAGACGAGAACCTAATTTCCAGAGGAAAATTATTCCATATGAAAGCATATTTGAAGGCAAAAAACTGAGAACGGTTACTTGTGGAGCTTAGTGGTGGTGAAATGAGCATGGATGAATTACGATTGGCATAGAGTCGATCTACCGGAGTGAGAGCGTTAATTCGTGGGAGATTTGGGCTAGAGTTAACGCGAAACAGGAAGCAGAGACCGGCTTCGAGTCCCCTATGACACAGAAATTAATTATTTGCTAAATGGCATAAACCCGTTTAAAAAATACTGGATTTAGAATTTAGAATTTATATTTGGTGAGCACCGGGAAGGTACTGTCTAAGCAAACATTAGTAACGAAATAAAGTTATGACAATGTGTGCAGATAAAATGTACAAATTCATAAATTGTCCTGCTATGTCAACAGTTAGCAATGTTTTAAAATTAATGCTGAAGAGAAAATAATTTTCGAGTAAAAACTCTCTGAACGTTTTCAATCTAACTGCGGTCAGAGGCATTCATCAGCCCAAAGAGGGGACATCAGTATTCAAGGATAGGAAGAAAACATGCGGTATAGATTTAACTTTATCTGCGGAAGGTAGATATTATGTGATATTAAGCCACATATCTGTGCAGCCTTTGCAGACATTCGATCTGCACGAGGCAATAATGTAAGCTTATTCGTGTTACTTAGACCTTAGTCTCTTATGGTTGATCGTTCTAAAGTGCACTTTCTAGAAATAGAAGGGGCCCAGGAAGGTTGGCCGGGCCAGAACATATGAAATTACTCTTGGATGAAGAAAATTCCATCTGCCAACTAGAGCTCCAACGTGAGAGCATAATAAATCAGTGTTGATTTTATCAACGCAACTATTGACAGCGTCTTTAGATAATGAATAAATCCACTTAAGATCGTCTGCCTTAACAAAATTTTGTGAATTTTTGAGTTGAAATTTCAGTTATGTACAGAATGAAGTGAAGGGGACCTGTAATTTAGTATAATTCAGTATAAGGAAGATAGGCAGAGCCTTTGAAACCCTATTTACAGATAGACGCTGGCAAAACAAGCAAATGTTACATGGCGATAGTCGTTTTAGTATATCGATCATTGCTGTCGTCTAAATATATGTCCATCAAGTAAAAATGCATCAAGTCTTCTTTTAAACATCGCAACACTTTCAGCCTGAACAACCAAAACTGGCAGTTTGATCCATTCTTAAATTACCCGTTGGGAAAAGTAATTGGCCCGCACTTCAAGTTTGGCGTGTTTTCTTTTCAGTTTGTATTGGTGACCTCGGAGACTTGTCATGTTTGCCAATTCAAAAAAGTTGGCCATCTGAAGAGCACAATCAACTCCTCTGACCAGTTTGAAGACTAAGATCATATCCCCTCTGTATTTTATTTTATTAATTTATCGCCAGTTTACAGGCAAGGTCAAAAAAATATATACAGTAAAGGGTTAAGCATCTGAACTTTAAGCTCCGTCAAATGGGTGTGACTGGCAACCTACTCGAATGGTTGGCCAACTTTCTCACAGACAGGCGCCAGCGTGTTTGTATCGGAGACGCCAAGTCTCACTGGGAAACCGTTCACAGTGGAGTTCCACAGGGCAGCGTTCTGGGTCCTATTTTGTTTCTGATATACGTGAAACGACTGCCTGGATTGTCTGACATGCGAGAAGGTAATGTTCGCTGACGATTTGAAGTTATCGAACTCGATTGAAAAAAACCGGAGGATGCGCGGAAATTACAACAAAACTTAGATCGCTTGCAAACATGGTGTGATGAGTGGCTGCTGAACCTTAATCTTAACAAATGCCAAATAATCCGACTGCGGTCTAGTTCCAGAAGGATGATTAGGTTTGAATACCAGTACTTCATCAGTGGTCGACCAACTCCATGAGGTAAATATTCTAAAAGGACTTGGGTATATGGATAACACCAACTCTCAAACCATCGTCGCACTGTGCGAATATCGCAAAGAAAGCTATGTGTATTTTGGGGCGCAATCAGGAGGTCCTTCGTTAATTTTGACGGAGAGCTTTTTGGGCGCGTGTTTGGAACATTTATCTGGCCGGTGTTGGAATATTGCGTTCAGGCGTGGCACCCTTTGACGAAACACGACTACGCTCTGCTGGAGAAAGTTCAACGGAGGGCAACGAAACTAGTCAGCGGATTGGAATGCCTACCCTATGAGGGCCGCCTAAAAAGACTTAACATTTTTCCTCTCTCTTATAGGCAATCCAGAGGGGATCTGATCTTAGTCTTGAAACTGGTCAGAGGAGTTGATTGTGCTCTTCAGATGGCCAAAATTTTTTGAATTGGCAAACATGACAAGTCTCCGAGGTCACCAATACAAACTGAAAAGAAAACCAGCCAAACTTGAAGTGCGGGTCAACTTCTTTTCCCAACGGGTGATTGAAGAATGGAACAAACTGCCAGCTTCGGTTGTTCAGGCTGAAAGCGTTGAAATGTTTAAAAGAAGACTTGATGCATTTTTACTTGATGAACATATATTTAGTCGACAGCAATGATCTTTATACTAAAACGACTATTTAATTTAATTTAATTTATTACCAGTTTACAGGCAAGGTCAAAAAATATATGCAGTAGAGGGTCAAGCTGACAGTGAAAAAAATTCCTGATCGTTGTTTCAGGTGTTTTCAGGAGAAAAAACTGCAGCTTATTGAGTAATTAAAGTTCTGGACAGGGACGCGTTAACACAGGTGCCCAGTGAAGAACCTCTCCATTCAGTGTTACGGATCCGGTATTCTGCACCAGCAGGTATGTCGGCGAGCGGCTGTTCGCTGTCGACTGATAAATAAGCCGATTGAGGTCTGCAGAGCCAGCAATATTGCCCTCAGCATGAAGACCGGCACAGGATTCAGAGTCCGTGGACGCCATCAGAACCGAAGAGAGCTTCAACAGAGTCAGCAGCCCAAAAGTTTTTGGAAGGTGTCCTGAATGTAGAAAAACTAGTGACAGTTCGCGTAAACAAGGGATAGCTTTGCTGAATTTTTGATACTTCTAGGTAGCTTATTCCAGATTGCTATAGCGTTTACCGAAAAAAACTGTCGGTATCTAACTGTGCGTGCCAAAGGAAGAAATAAAAATACATCTCGATGACTGGTGCGCCGAGAGTGGTCGAGGTGCCTCAGAGATGTAAGGGGGTTAAATGTACGGCTGTTTAGTAGTTTAAACAGTAAAAATAGTCCCTTCTGTAATCTGCAAAGCCACAGCGGGTCAAGGCTTGTAAGCTCACAGCGTTGGTGGTAGGACAGGTTTCGGTGATTTGAATAACAAACTATTTTTGTAAGGAAGTGCTGGACTGATTCTATCTTCTTTCGTTCACTAGCGTGCAGAAGACTAAATAGAAACCAGCTGTTATCCAGACTAGGCCTGACATACATTTTTAAAGAGGCTGATTCTAATTTTGACGGTTTTAAAATTTCTGAGAATAAACCCAGTAGTTTGGCGTGCTTTCGAGACAATCAGGGCGCAGTGCTCTGACAGATTAAGACTACTAGAATATGATATGCCAAGATCCTTTATAACTCCGGGCACATTTAAATCGTGACCGTCTATGCTTAGGTGGGACTGATGGTTGTCGCCAATAACCATAACGGAGCCCTTTTGCCAAGAAGAACAAACTGCCAGCTTCGGTTGTTCAGGCTGACAGCGTTGAAATGTTCTAAAGAAGAATTGATGCATTCTTACTTGATGAACATATATTTAGTCGACAGCAATGATCGATATACTAAAACGACTTTTGCCATGTAACATTTGCTTATTTTGCTAGCGTCTATGTATAAACAGGGTTTTCAAAGGCTCTGCCTATTTCCCTTATATAAACTAAATTATACTGAATTTTTTGTGAGTTTCTACCTCTTTTAACGGAGTGTCATTAATAAAGAAGTGGGGTTTCAGAGATACTTTTCGACCGGCGCTTATGTGTAGGATCACGCACTAGGATACATTAAACTTAAGCAGTCACCTAGCCGACCAGGCACTTAGTTTGTCGATATTCGACTGTAACACTTTTGCGTCATCAGCGCAGCTGACTTCAGTCCATATGTGCTTGGGACCATCTATCGGCGCCTCTGCCCACTCGGCCATATTGGCAGGGGATCTTGTTAAGCAAGTTGATGGACAAGCGGAAAACAATTGTCATTGTCGTTATTCTTCTATTTGTTCACCTCCCGCTAAACGGGATAAAAGTTCAGTGAGCTTAACTAATGAAGCGTACTAAGATGAAACTTGTATGGAGTTTTTCAGGCTCCAGCAGAAATTCTCAGGGATGGAGCAGGAAATAAGCAATCTAAGACAATAAATAGATAACATAAACAAATTGATATCTTGCCCAGCTGTTAAAGAAGCTCCTGTTCGTAATAAACCTACAAAAAAGTGAAATTCGTACTCATATAA
>WEDG01014788.1:0-21545 GCA_017591395.1 Schistocephalus solidus | reverse complement strand
TTGAACTGTCGTGTGTCATGTCGTCCCCATTCGGACTGTGAATTGGAAGGGTCAAATGGCTTTAAAGACCTATCCACCAATCCGTTTATTCGTCATTTTGGTCACGATATCAATTCCTAGAGATTAAACAGCGAAGAGACGCCTTAGACTCGATGCCAAAGTTGTTGCTGCGACTCATTTATGTTTAAACGCAATGTCGAAGTGCAACTCATTCAAAAATCCGTAACCGGTAGTGCGATTGGGTAATACAAGAACGTGCTCTCTGCGAGGGTCCTCAGGTACTCCCTTCTGGTGTCTACCGGGTTGTTTCACCATCGTGCAGTTACAGGAGCCTGGTGGGCTGACGACCTTCTGTAAATCAGGGCTCTGAAAGATAAAAACGATTGGGAGAGACGTTATGCAAGACGAAGTAATATGTAACACGATCATCGAATGAGATAATGATGTAGATGCTATCGACGCGACGTGAAACCTGGATTGGAACGGGGCTTTTCTTCTTCGGGTGGAAAGTGAGGGCGAGAGGCCATGACACTACAGTTGTTTTTATGTCACCTTAATAAACCCCAGCACCAGCACCACCACCAAACACCAGCATCCTAATGACCTGCAAGTAAAAGAAGCACACGATAGCATGTGGTTTCTATCGGATAAAATGGAGGTGTCCACCATGTGGAAAGTCACTGCCAAATAGGGGAAAAGTGAATGGGGTCACCATGAACTTGGAAGCAGCATGTATGGTGCACAAACGGCTGCCACAAGGGAAGTACTTCGGAAGAGTTACGAATCTCGGATAAGGAGTACCGAGAAAAAGCAAAAGTTATGCGAGTCAAGGACTCGAAGAAAGTCACGGCCACGAATCACAAATCTCACCTCAAACAAAGTAACTCGTTCCCACTGTAGTTTAGAAAACCTAGCGGTAGCCGAATGAACCCCGTGCCACACTTATTGAATAGTAAACATCATGTTGGCCAACTAAAAGAGTGACTAGCTGGCGTCCCGAAACTGTTCATTTGTGCCTCCCATTTTCCTGAGGATGATCCCAAGAAACAACCAGAAATTTCCGAGTAAGAAACGATTCTTTCCTGCGCGCGAGCTCGCGCCCCTATGTTCAATCGTAGAGGCCCCAGAGACATGTATTTCCTCACTTATTCGTGAACGCACAATCTGTCTATATCTTCCTTAAGTCAAGAGCCGCAAGATGTACTGTTCAACTGGATGGGATTCATCCGGTAAGTAGCCACTGGTTTCTGGGTACAGAAAGACCGCACTAGATATAGCGTATAGATATATCGGAAAAGACCGTGATTATCACAGATTCAGTAAACTATAAAAAGTGGTTCGATATCCAGTACTTCGACTATATCCTCATGAATCGCGTGTGTTGGCCGTTTAGTAGAACAGGCTAGCCAAAACGACCGCGAACCTAAGGAAGTAAGCAAATCTTAGTTTAAGGTTTGTTGTCATGAGCGTGATGGCCTAAATTCCCGAGAGGACACGAAATTTGGTCAGAAATCATGAAGATTAATAGGACAAGTAAAAAAGGAGGGATCGCGGTTTTTTAAAAAAAAACTATACATACAACAAAGCTAGAGCTCAGAAAGGCTTCGGAACTGCGAGTATGAGGAATCCAAAAAGGGCTAAGAAGTACTCAAAAGGCGGAAGGAGAGAATGTACATCCAGAGTAGAGACCACGGCGAAGAGCACCCCGGCTCCGGAGTCTACATCGATTTTATTCGGCCTGCAGTGCAGTGAGATGTTTGGCCTGCACGTATCCCCTCCAGAATGGCATACAGCCTCGGTTAGCTTGGCCCGTCTCCGTCAGCGCGCGCCTGCATGAACGCCAACTGGTAAAGGTGTTGGCTTCGCGTGCCGCCACTAACCCTGAACCGCGAACAGCCATCATGCAGGTCACCACCTATACAGCACGACAGAAAGACGCAGGGGTAGACTGAGGAAACAGCAAGCAACTGATCATTTGGGGCGTAAAAATGTTTAACCCCAAAAACTTATTTTAAAATCTACTGCATGCACTATCAGAAATCGTACCAACCAAAGGAGAGGGAGGGAGGCAGTAGGACGGTTGAATATTACCCTCTCGAAGTATATGGTCCGCCCTGTGTCACTTAAAATTTCCTGCCGAACTTTAGGTATTAAAAAAGGCGACGACTTAAACCACTAGGCTTCTTGTCGGACTCTTAAAAACAAACTACCGGGGAAGCTGCGCGCATGTTATAGTTAACTCGCCGTAATTGGTGATGATAAGCGCCAGCTGAAGATGAAGTGGGTTTTGGTTATTACTGCCGCCTGTGCACATGTGGCCGAATATAAGAACCCAATTATTTGAGGCTGTAGGAACAGTTTGCTGCGCTGAAGGGCGGTTTTCCAGAGGCCCCGAAGTCGTCATAAATTATATTACCTCACCTCTCCCCTGGAGAATACGGGAATAGAAACGCCTTCCTCCCACGTAATACAAGTGGACTTGCGCTAAAGTTCAAGAATAGTAAATATTCCCGCATCCCTAATCATAATACTGACCCAAACCTCAACCATGACCCTAACCCCGATCCTACTTTCCTTGGAATTTGGCGAAAAGCCACCTATATTGCGGGCGGTTCCGGGTCCCATGTCCTGTCGTGGGGGCGATATAAGCATTCGGGTATTGTTCTTTAACTCGTGCCCTCAGAAAAACTACGAGCTTGACCAGAGTTACTGACTTCTGACAAAAAATGAATAGGTTTCGAACATAGGCACGCCAGCTGTGGTTTCTTCCACCAGTATCTACGCCCAAAGTGAGGCCATGAGTAAAATTATCCGGGCTCCCGAATCCTGAATATGAATGCCCTACGAAATGAGTATTTTTAGTTTCAACAGTTCCCAAGTACGTCAGTAAGAGAAAGTTAGCAAATATCGTGCACTTAACAATTTAATTAAAATTAATAACAATATTTATCACAAACCTACCCAACGTTCTTAAGGGCAAAAGCAGACAATCGCCATTTGGCTTTTAAAGCTGAAAATTTCAAGTTATTAGTACAAGCTAGTCGGCAACTTTTGGTTGAGCGGTTGCAGCAGCACGAGACAGATCACGACTCGGTGCCTAACAGGGGTTCTGTAAAAACACCGACATCTGAATAACTATGGAAGTAACGATTTATAGACCAGGATTGATTAAGAAGGAAACGTTAGTTATACTTACATGAAAAATTAGGAGTATGCAATGGTCGGTTCTGCTGATCTAGTCATCCTTTCTTTCTCAAAAACGGACAAAATCTCAAAAGTATTGGCCAAGTGAATTTAGTTTTTTCAATCGGTCACTGACCTGTCTTCTTTAGAAGTAGCTGTCTATTGACTGGCGCACATGTAAGCAGTCTACCTGATGGATAAATGACACGAGTTCTGTGTAACGGAACCTCCTCCACTGACTGGTCGTTTTACAGCTGCCCCAATTCAGTCCATCTTGACTGGGGGCAACCCTGGGCAACCCCGAAGGTCAGATAAATGCACCTACTTTACCCATGACCAAACTGTCTGGCTCTTTTGCGAATTAGTAAAACCGGTCAAAGACTACAACCAAAAAAACAGCGCAATTCGCTGTTTCCTTTCATACACACAAAGCAAACCCCATCCCTTCGGCAATAATGGAAAAAAGATGCAAATTTAGCATTTTGCTTTTGTTAGACTTGTAATTGTTTTAGGACCAGAATAAAAATTATAACCTTGATTTTAAGCTGCTTTATTATGGAAATATGACAGCTGATGGGAAGTTTTACACTGATTCTAACGAGTGGTATAGTACAATAAACTAAATCGTCACAGGTGACGTCACCATAGCGGCGTCAAAATTTAGTTGGAGAAGGTCTAAATAAGTGGCTAGTTCGCGAAAAGACTGAGGGACTTACCTCGTATCTGTAGGTGCAATTTGTTATAATAATGAGAAGGAGGGTCCGCAAAGGGACGAGCAGACCATTTTCTCTATCACATAGGCTTAAGACATGCCGTCGGATAAATCGACATGCGGAGAAGTAGAGGATCAGTCGGATGCTTTCGCAAAACAATCGTGGCCAAAAACCCTGTGGAAAAGAGGCAAGGCAGTCTGGGGTTCAATAGAGAACAAGAAATGAACACGGTGCGTGTAGATATAAGTTACGATAGCACGGTGTTTTGGCCTAGACCTGCTTTATACAGACTAATCAAACATTTTTGCAAAAAACGCAAGGTTTCCGAGAGGTAGAGGCAGAGAGAGAGCGAGAGAGAGAGAGAGAGAGCGAGAGAGAGAGAGAGAGAGAGAGAGAGAGAGAGAGAGAGAGAGAGAGAGAGAGAGAGAGAGAGAGAGAGAGAGAAGCGCATCCAATGACAACACCCGTATAGATGCTGTAGACCATAATTAACAGTAGATTGTAAAAAGTGCATAGGGCAAGTGGACCAGTAGCAGCGGCAAATGTTGAGTAGAGGAGAGCGTGCGGTAGAGGCGTATGCTAGGAAGATATAAGAACATATAAGCAGACCGAATAAAAGTGAGAAATTAGAAAGCTAGCTTTGCCACGATTGGAAGTATTCAGTCTTGGGACTGGCGCCAAGCACGATAAGACTCCTGACGGATCCCCGCTCACCATGACCACATGTCTTATATCACATGTAAACGTCAGCTAACAATGGAAACCACCTTCTTACGGATAAAAGAAATATGAGAGGGAAAAGATATATAAAAGAAAAGAGATAAAATGCAGTTTAGGCGCACGGTTTTGGCACAGAAGTAAAACAAGGAAATCGGTCCGACTGAGGAAAGTCTATTTATCCTGCGCACGAAACGACGTACGGTAAAGAAAAAAATTAAAAGGCATCTAACCTCTTTTACAGCGTAGCACAAGAGAAAATAAGCTAGAATAGTTTGCAGCTGCGACATGAATTGCAGAAGAAGAAGAAGAAGAAGAAGAAGAAGAAGAAGAAGAAGAAGAAGAAGAAGAAGAAGAAGAAGAAGAAGAAGAAGAAGAAGAAGAAGAATACCGCGACTGGCCTAGAGGAAAGATCAAGTAGTCACAGGACATTTCGTACTGATATTCTAAAGCATGGTCGAAGACAACAACGAGTTCAACAAGTGGGTCAGCGGGTTAAACTGCCAGTAGAGCCACAATTTCCTTTGAATCCCGTTAGGTGAAATGCAGAAAGGAAGCTAGTTTACACGATTTTCCGTTTGCTATAATTGCGTGCATTTGCAAGAACAGGAGCTCACCGGCAACAGTATATCCTTGGTCCGATATTAAAACTGGCGAATTCAGCCAGCAGGCTTTGAGGGTCAAATGAACAACTCGTGTGACAAGGTCCATGGGCCACGCGCCTAACAGTGCCGCTTGCGCAGACCGCAGATGTCAGTTCTGGGTGAGTTATGCGCCTCCCGTACGGCCACATTCAACCCTGTTCGTTGTCCGTGCAGCCAATTGGTAAGCTAGAAGGGCCCAGTTCCCAGTCAAATCGTTCAATTTTTCAGGTAATGGTGTTGAGCCATGTATGCCGCAAACATATTGCCATTGGAGGAATTTCGCAGTCTAAGCCTCCGCATTCGCCTTGTCATGTGATCGGCAGCTTGTGGACCCATGAGTTGGCTGGGCTATCCAACGGGTTGCAGTCAGAGGTCTCGGACTACATGGCGTACTGGCAGTTGGTACTCCAATAACCTTACCAGCAGTTGTCGGTCGTTTTGTTAAACGTGATTGTCTTCGCGGGTGCTTTTAAGTCGGTAGATGATAGAGTCGCCTTCATTAGCAATGGGATCTCTCAGAGTCGGGTCCATGGGAAACTCTTATTCCGAACGCGGCGAGGGGTCCTGTCATGAGAGATTTCACGCCCAACACGATGCGTCATGACTTACTTTGCTTACCTTCTCATGTTTCCTTTCTTTAGCGGCCTTCGAAAACCTTCAATGAATACTCGCATAGGCGTGTTACCCTGGGAAGTTCTCAGAGATTATATATCCAGCATACGTGATGGATGCTGTAGTTCACTTTGGTAATGCGCGTATACATAACTTTTTGTTTTTTCAGAATGTTACCAATTTTTATCAAAAAATCCGTAGCTTTTTGTTCGGTGTCTTGCATTTAGTTGGCAGCATCTTTTCAGCAGATGGAAACGCCTACAAAAGTAGTGCGATTATTCATCTCCTCCTGCTCCATCGCTGAACATGATTTGAACTAGCCATGAAGTATTCGAGCTGGGTATGGTCGATGCTGATAAAATTTGAGGAGTGGATGGCTGGAATAGACGTTCCAGAGAAAAATCGGGTATGCAACAGTTATGGGATGGAGTAGTTATGAAACCACAAAAATAAACAGCTACCACACCTCTCGCAAATGTTCGCACCCGTTGCAATGATTGCATATGAGACAGACGGTGATATCAGCGAAGGCCAGCTGGCTGTTCTGTCCCTCTTCATCATGAATTCTATACACAGAAGTACGGTGCAGAGAGATGTTCTCCGGCTGCCAGCGCCTGTTACCGTTAAATAACGATGGAAAGTGCTACGTTCAAATTAAACCCTGAATTCTAATCCATGGTATCGACAGACCAGTGAAGATAACTATTGCCGGTAAGGATGTCTTGTATGGCCACCTAAACAAGACACGGGAAAAGAAACAGTCTACAGTACGTGTGGCCATTCGCCAAATTCCAAGGAGATTATGTTAAGGATTTAGGTGAGTGTTAGGTTTAAGTTGACGGTTAGGTTAAAGTTTGAGGTGAACGTCAGAGTTGGGGTTAGGGTCATGATTATACTAAGGGTTTAGGTTATTATCGTGTTAACTGTGGTAACTATGTTTAGGGTAGGGCTAGGATTAAGATCAAAGCGACGGTTTACTTTAATGTTAGGGCTACTGTTAGCGTTAAGAGACATGCACATTTACCCTCCCTGAAATTGACCGGAAGGTCATGCATTTTAAGCGGGCGGGGCCGTTCCTATTCCCGTGTCCTGTTCAAGGCAACCCTACCCTACTGCCAAACAGCCTCGATTATAGGTCCAGAAACTGATGCATGCTTTGGCATACATTTCGCCTGCTCGTAGATAGATGACTCAAACGCGTCTTCGCAGAATCGCTGGAGCGGGAGTATGGAGGCCAGTTCGGAGCCACTGCCAGCTTTATCCACTAGAGTGCGGCCCACTAATCACTTACTACACCGACGAACTCAGGAGCTGCGAGTTGTAGCGGGTGTGTGCGCACGCGTAACTGCACCCCATAAATAGTGCCTTCACCTGCTAGCACCTCTGACAATATGTCCACCTGTATCAAGGTCAGAGGTGTCGTTGACAAAAACAACCAAAAAGTTGTCGTTTCAGGATTCGAAATGGTTAGGGGGCCTGGAGAAGGAATCCAAAAATGTATGAAGCCCTCGGTGTGCCTTAACATACGGTAACTGCATAAAAGTTGAAAAGGTCCCTTAAGTGACATATTGTGAGTTCGAGCACATGTCACCCTTAGCATTCAGATAACGGTCAGTCTGGACTACGGGTGTCTCAAGTACGGACGTTAAGAAACAGGTGACGTCGAATGGCACAATCTTCTTACGTGGTTTAATTCTAATGAACCTTGTGTCGATTCAAGAATTCCTCGAACTAACGAACCTTGGTTTAAGAGTTGGTGGTCAGGAAATGCAGCCTCTGTACATTCCTGTGGGTCTTCCACGAAGGAGTAATTTGACTCCTGACTGCGGAACGCCATCGGATACCACCATAGTTGCATTTGTCGGTCCCACCTTTTAGTCAAGTTTGATTGTCGTGTGCCAATGTTCTTCCAACTTCATCAAGATTCTACTGATAAGCATCTACATAAAGGCCGTAACAGAGATTTTTTCCACTCAAAACATCAGGAATAAAACCGACTTTACTCAGTATTCAAACGGTTAATAGGCATCTTTTAGTCCGGAAAATGAACGACCGCATGCCAACTGTCAACCCATCTAAAATCCTTCGCACATTTACTGGTGTACGGCTCAATTCTGACGTGACACGGGCAGCGAGGCAACTTGGTGTGACAAGAGGTCTGGTCCGTTTCAATGCCTAAGGAAGCCCTCAACTGACCGGCTCAACATTAGTTGCGTTAGAGCAGGTTCCATGCTCAGGGGTCTTCGGCCGAGTTCCCTTAAGTCGATTCGGTCAGAGGTAGTGCATCGAAACGGCGAATACTAATATGGAAGTTACTGATTGGTTAAACTGCAATTCTGTTAGAATGTGTCGGTCCTATCAAGGCTGCCACGTCTGCAGTATCGGTAAGGCAATGTATTAACGCGCGGACTTCAGTCTTGAATTGAATGTGCTTGTGTTCTTTTTACCTTTGTCTGTTGAAATGCGGCCTTATTGAGCGAGTAGCCAGCCACGTACGATTGCGTGGCAGGCGGTAGAGAGCAGGCCGAACCCAACCAAGCCGACGGAGAGTGAGATCGTAGTGTTTTAGGTTAATGCTACCTTTACTTGATGGAAGTGACCACTATCTGGGACCAGAAGCTCAAACATGCGCGCAAGGTTTCCCGTACGGAGCATGTTTGATACAGGAAGCCATAGACTCGGATTGTGAGGATTCCTGTACATCCTCCATGCGGCCTATATGAAGCGCTGGACGGAGCACTTCAGAATTTTCCTCAATCAACCATTCATAACCTCCGACAACGCATCAACAGACTAACCCAAGTGAAAACGCATGATGACTTGACACTCCTGCCCTCCTAGAAATAAAGGCTGTACGTCAGACGCCGAGTGGGAAAGCACCCAGGATTCGACTTAATGCGGGCGGAAACCTACAAGTACGACGACTCCAGCTCCTAAAAAGTTGACCAATGAAACCTCTATGAAATGTAGCGACAAGGATAGGTTCACCGAGACTTCAAGGTCGCGACTATTGGTTATAGTTACAAGTGTAACGGAGAACGATAAATCCGCGAAAATTCACAAAGGCATCTCGCTACTCAAAATCGCTGGGAAAATTCTCGCTCGCGGAGCAGGGACATTTCCCTGAAGGGTATTGTGAGCTTCGTAGGTGTGGCGTAGCCATCGGCAGTATGGCCAAGAGATGAAGACCAACGTCTATACCATTTTCGTCGGTTTAACGAAGGCCTTCGACACATTGAACGACGATGGGCTCTGGAAAATGGTGCCAAAAGTTGGGTATTCGGAGCGCTTCCTGCAAATGGCGCGCCAAGTTCACGGTGGAATAGTGATTCACGTCACTGACAGCGGCGCAACCCCTGGAGCGTTCCCGGTGACCAATAGGGTAGAACATAGCAGCGTACTCGCTACATAAACTACCGAAAGACAGAAATTTTTTAAACGTTCTTCGCCTTAAAGCCTCCTCGAGGGTATCCATGATCACCGCCTACAACCTAATGTCCGCGGATAACTGTGATAAATACTACAACGGGAGAGGATATGCAACAAAGCGTGGACCTCTACACTTTTGGTTGCTATAATTTCGGACTAAACACAAACACGGAGAAGACGGTAGCCATGCGCCAATCGGCGCCAAATGCGGAGTACAATAAACTTTACATCAATATCACTGGAACCCAGGTTGCATCAAATGACATATTTGCATATCTCGAAGGTGCAATTTCAAGTAATGTTAGGATCGACGATCACGTGGTCTACCGGATCTCCAAAGCTGGCCAATCATTTGGTCGGCTACAGCCCACAGTCTGGAACCCCCGAGGACTCAAACTCAACACGAAACTCGAGATGTATATAACGGTGGTCCAGACAACACTGCTCTACGGGGTCTACGCCAAACAAGCCACGCAACTAAATCAACTCCACCTCAGCTACTTCCGCAAAATACTGCGGCAGAGGTGGCAGGACAGAGTCCCGGCAATTAAATCTCGGAAAGAAGGGGAATCCTCGGCATCTATGCTATGCTGAGACAAATCCAGCGGTGATGAAGCGACTACGTCATAGGGATGGAAGACGAGCACCTAAAGAAACAGCTATTCTAAGACAAATTAACAATGGGTGCCATAAACAAGGAGGAAAGAAGTGCTATAAGGACATGCCCAGGCTGACAATGAACATTCCACATCGACCGATCACGTCGAAATGCTCCGGACCCAACCCAACAACAACCCGGCAACTTTACCTACTGCCTCCGCAACCACCCCGCTCTCCCCATCGTCATCCCTGCACCAACTTGCACGGCGTCTTCGACTGCGACCACCTCCACCACCGCCGGTAATCACATTTCTGATACCCGTCACCGCCGCCGATGCATTCGAACACCAAGACCTCCATCGTCCCTGCCACGGCCGACGACTACCACCTCTCCCATTCCACTATCGTCGAGAACACTCCCGACGCCCCGTGATCCAGCACCCACACCACCGCCGCCCCACCACCAGCCGTTTGGACTCCAGCCCAACTTGCCCTCACTGCGATCGTACCTTCACATCAGGCATAAATCTGGTCAATCAATTGCGAATCCATCGAATAATCTGGTGAGCCAGCGCTATGAACCCCGACATACATGCACCGCACCCGCTTCCACTCAACACATATTTCGGCACCTCACCATATGGAAATCCATGAAAACCTGCGGTAAAGCATAACCAGTTAAACTATATCAGCAGCATACACTCAATACGCAAGAGTCCGTTGGACATATCAACCTTCACAGGCACGGAATCGGCGCCTCAAGTGGTAAGCGTGCTTTCTCTTTCCTCCATACGGCCTCTATAGCACTAATGGATGTGAAATCCGCGTGACTCATCCACCCCCTTGCTGTGAAATCCTGGTGCTATGCTTGATCTTATCACGGTGCACTAAAAGCCGTAACTGGGAAGGCTGTTAACTGACAATTTTACCCAGATCTCGCAGGCAGTCCAGCGTGCGGACTGAGTAGCATAGGACTTCCGAGAGTGCGTGTGGGAACACAGGACTGCATTTGCCTGTCAAAAGTTCCGATCATGTTAACATCCTGCAAGCCACAGGTTAATGCAATGTCAAAATTTGTAGAAAGATACTTAATTAGTTCAAGCGCATAGAAATAATCGAAAGTAACTGAAACGATTCAAATATGACAGAGATTTTTTTATGAGTGCGCTCAGCTGAAGCCAGTTCTTATACTTTGCCATTCGTAGTAGATCAGTTATTAATTTAAATGAAAAACTCCAACAGTAAGCTGGTGCACAAAGAGGGAAGAGAGTGAAGCCAAGGCGAGTAAATCCATTCCCATGAAGGGCCAGCGGATTCCGTGATATATAAAACCTGACGCACTATCAGTCGTGGCCTAGATTGCCAAATGACGGGATAATTTGATTTTCTCAGAAGGGAGTCAGGCTATAGTGGCTTCTCAGTGTGCTCTTGAAGACATTTTCACTCATGTGAGATCGGAGCCACCTATGCAGTGCCCATGTAGATGCAGTGGGGACCAGAACACGTGCGGCACGCGTATAAGGCTGTTCAGCCTTGTATGCAGTTGCACACACCTGCAGCCAGTTGTCCTTTCTCTTGCCACTGAAGCTGGGTGGGTGAAGGAAGAGTGCTGAAGATGCTGAGCAAGTCGGCCTTAGTATAAACTAATTCATGCGCAATTCACCGGCACTGCGTCCATCCAATGTGACAATTGGCGCGTATCATCGCGCCGAACCGTTAAGTCGACCTCCCCTGTTAGCTTCTACTAGACATACGTCGCCAGGGAAAAGGACGATACTAAGACGACGCGTTTAAAGTCTTCAGGAAGAACAGGTTGCAGAATTTCCATAATCTGAATAAATAAATTGCTGTATGAGAAAGATCTTCAAAGGGATTGAGGCTCACTGCGGCAACTCAGGAGGGAAAGTATATGAGACCCGACATCGCGAACAATTTACACGAGTAGCCTATCCGACGCTGTCTATAAACCGATGTCTACGTGTCCACCCTAGAGAGGATACGGCATGCTCCAAAACAGAGTAAGAACGTTTCAGAGGCGATCGAGCGCATTGCTGCGGGAGTATGTCAATAGTTCAGAGGCTCAAAACGTACTTTCAAGTCACGTGGAGGACAGAAAAAAGATTTGAAATTCTTCCCTTATTCATGCAAAGTTGCTTTCATACTGGGAAACGAATCAAATTACAATGTTGCAGATGACTGGACAACTGAATGATTTGCCTTAATACAAATGGGATAGGAAGTGACAGCGACGGGAAGCCAGACATTATGCGGAACCTACCTGAACGAATCCAGCAAGGCCACTTTCCTTGTATATACTCCAAACTGCCTGATGGAACCAGGTGTAACCGCTCTCCCCACCGACAAAGCTGGCCATCTGTCGTACCATAATAACTAAATGGAAGATAGCAAAAAGGTTACCATATAAATTGCCGAAACTTTAAAGCATAAAGTCAGGTACTCGTCCCTCCTTCAAGTAGGAGCAATATCAATGCACAAGGCTGTATTCATACTTGAGACATAGATCTGCTTGATGTGTGATATTCACAACAGGGTCACTTACCGTTATCAGAAAATTGATATTGTTGTCGCCAGCCCCAATAGTGAGTCTATTTAGGGGATGGAGACGGAAATGCACGGCATGCTTGTTTTAAAGACTCTCCCAATCAAACCTAATTATGACTGTAGGCATACTCGTTAGATTATAGATCTGTTCAATGTGGGATATTAATGATTAGGTAACTTATAATCCTTCGAAGATTTCAGCACAGCGAAAATGCCCATGGTCGTCACTAGCCCCACTAGTGGGAGTCTATTTTGGGGTATACTTGTTTTAAAGGCTCTCTCAACGAAACCTAAATATGGCTGAAAACGAATGGTACTTACGTAACTCCAGCTGTATCGGCTGTCACCAGAGCTGGTTTGGCCAGCACCACAGCGTCATTAAACAGTGCAGTCCACGCTCTGCAGTCAAGGACTAAACCATCAGAAGTTGCGCTATGAGTGTTCTATTTCCGGCCGTGTGGCACAGAATCCTCTTCGAAATATCACCAGTTCAATGTGTGTGCTACTCTCAGTGCATTCAAGAGACTACGTTGTAAAGAAGAAGGGCTAACAGGAACTCTAAATGCTTGTTCCACAAGTACGTAACGTCATAGCGGGTCCTCAACGGGGTTTAAAATTAGTTTCGGGGTTGAAACGCTCAACAGACGGAAGACTGTCTACAGTACTTCGATTGGAAGAAATGAAAGTTAAAAAGTAGAAGGGCTTTTTGAGGGGAATATAAAATGTACGTACGGACCATAAAACGGTTGTGTCAGAATTATTTCATACGCCTTCATAGCCAGCAGTCCGGAAAGATGAACCCCAAACTTCCATAAAGTAGTCTCTTCCATTATATTCTCCACAAGACCATTCCAGCGCTTTGCATGCAAGTTCTCATCTGTGGTTGGATTAGGGTCAGCAAAGACAAAAGAATCCACATTGGAGGGCGGTGGAAGGGAATAGCTACTATTTTCTAGCATAAACCGGCGATTCATGAATTGACAAGCGTCCGTGAGGAGGTCACAAAAAAAGCGAGCTTGGAAACCGGTTGTCATAACGTACCAGAAACCTCTTTTATGAAACAAATACCGGGCGTATGCAAACATGTTTGGGTAAAAGAATAGGGGTTTAGACCAACCAAATAGTGCTAGTGGGTGAAGGGAACGATAAGGAGGAAGGGGTTCGTAGCCCAGTTGGATCAGGGTACGCGAAAAACGAATAGGATTTATGAGTTGGCGTATGAGACATTGTTCAGGACTGATGGTGTGCAGCTGCCGGTCAAGGTTGGTGTCTGATAATTCCTCCATCAAAGAATATTCCGATGACACTGTCAAGTGCTGGCTGAAAAATAAACAATTGATAAGGCCCAGTTCATTGTGTAGAATGTCGCGAAACTAAATAAAATAGCTTCGAAAAGGAAAATAACGGAAAGAAAATATATACATCTGTAAAAGTAGCGCTTAATATGTGTGCCTTCTCTTTTTAGTGTCCGTCATTTCACATAATTTTTTGCCTCTTCGACTTGAGGCACGACCAAAATTAGATACTAAAAATATCATTCTATTGGTATTACAAACGGTTTAGCCATTTTAAAATACATGCAGTTCATAATAAAACCATTTTGTGGATTACGTTAGGCTTCAAAAATATTGTTCCGATGAATTGCAAAAGTAATGGGAAATAGGGGGCGCATTTGTTCAATATCCAGCCTGCCAAGGAAACTTTTTTCATAAAGATCGGTCCAGAGACTGAACGGTAAATTTGGTTGGATTGTTTCGTGACCCCTCAAGCGCGATATTTAAATCCTAAATGAGAGCTTTCACTGGTGTAAATTATATCCTATCACCCTGGCAGAACGTCCGTAAAAGGAGCTGGGATCGAGGAAACTTGCGATTGTGACTTTGAATAAACCGGTTATTCTAGCTCAGCTGGACTTTAATAGGCTCTATACATTCAGAAGTTGATATCAGTGTGTTTTCAAGGCGAACGTTGGCCCCTAACTGAACAGTAGCCATTTAGGGAGTAGCTTATGCCTTCGAAAGCATTTTTAAGACGATTGAGACAATCCTTAACTCTCACAGGTGAATAGAACGGCATAAAACCTTTAAACAAACCGCCACCAGTCAATCGACCGCCTCCCACGGCGTGATATCAACTGCAATGACTGATATCACCACCACACAGAGGTTCACACTTCGATAACGACTCGCAACGCGGCAGCAGTACCGTATGCACCTGATTGACTATTTTTCGATGACACAGATTCCAACATCACTACAACACCTAACAGTTCGACCGTCACGATCAAAGGTGTCTACCCAGCACGGTGGACACAGGGACATGACTTGAGTGTGAATTATTTCAGGTTGATAGCAGACTTTTTAAGCATATACCGCACTCTCTCCATCCTTTTTTTTTACTGAAAACACATTACATAAGGAAATAAGATTCAGGGATAGTTAAAATCTAAAGGTATGTTCATGTTTAGCATTGTATTACCACGTAGGTCGTAAATAAGATTCAATATTTGAAAATCCTCGGGTTTTTGGCCTACGAACCATGAAATGGCTTGAGTACCATGGGGCCAGTACTACTCTTACTGGGTTGAGTGTGCATCAACGCAGAAGGGCTTCTAGATTTAATAAATTGTCAAAGGCTCCGGTTATATTTACATCATTTAAACCACAAGTGTATGCAATACTAAAATCCGTACAGGACAAATAATAGGCCCACTAACAAAATAACCGAAAAGTTAGGTATGCATGTAGGTATATAATCAAATGCTAACTTTAGTGGCAGGCGAAATGTCTTTGAGCGAAAGCCTGCTGCGAAAAAAAAACAATATCTTACGTCTGACTACTAAGAAGCTGAACATTATGGGGGAGGGAATATTATCTAGTGTGGCTTGAGGTATTGACGAGTACTGGATGACATCTAATAAGCGGTCATCCATACCCGTGCCGTAGGTCAGGCGGTACTGGAGACCGTGCTGGTGCATCGGATCTCTGGGATGTTGAAGAAGAACAGAATACCTACACTTAAACGGCGCGCACCGGGGCAGACAGAGGGACTTTTGGTCTGGACATACTCGTTAAACTTGCTGGATCAACAACCAGGATTAGAAGTCGGGGTTTACTCAACATGTGTTAAGGCAGGTAATTTTGCTATTGACCAGTAAAATGTATAGGCTTGTTTTTGAGAGCAAATGAAATGAAAACGCGGTTCGACATTTGAGAAGCAGACATGAATTTCATAAAAACTGATTGCGGTCATTCTTTTTAAATTTTATTTCTGTTGGGACCAAAAAATCCGAATTTTCAAAAACGCAATAACTTAAAACGACAGCTAGGAATCGACAAATGTTCAATTAAAAGTGGCTTTGGCTCCGAGTTAAGATCTAAGATGCGACAACGCTTGCTTTGCAAGTGATATTTACATATTAAATTTTCTTCAACGTGTCAGTAGCAGACATCTTTTGCGTTTTGTAGAACCAGTCTTAAGATACACCGTTTTGACAAAATGCGCTCGAGGCGACCGGAGGAGGATAACAATTAGGAGTAATTTTTCCGTCGAAAAATGTCGAAGTTCTATAGGAGGTACCTGTGGGACGCATCTACTCCCTCCTATACGTTGACCAATATTGTGGAACATAGCGAGCATACCCCGATGAAATAAATAAATTCTTACACCGTTTTCAGAAGCTAATTCCGCAAAGCCCTTGGCACTATGGGTTGCCGAATAAGTCTAGAATGCCGGTTTTCCCAGGCACAGTCACATCCCAAGTACGCGTCACGAACCCCTGCTTTCGACCCTACATTGAGGGCACACCATTAGCGCAAGCGCTACTAGATCCACCTTATCCCAATATTTTTAAATTAATGTTTTGGTCCTTTAACACAAAAATTTTCTTTTAGTCTTAAGCTCCGTACGTGAGGAATGAGATAAGATTTTTCGATTAATCGTAGATACGTAAGTAGCCGAAACCTTCCACTGCATGTACTTTAATCGCGTTACACTACCTAAACTTGCAGAAATTTTCGTTTGTATTGATGAAACGCTATCGGATCTCATTGCCAGTTTTGCAGATTTCGAATCGCACGAGACATCGTAGCAGACGACAATGGAACATGTTCAGCTTACCTGGGGTTTTATGGCCGGTCACGGATTTAAAGACAATTTCTACTGAAGGTTAAATGTGGTTTTAGCATTTAACCACGTTTTTAGTATATTTGGTAACAGCCGTAAAGACCTGAAACTTGCAATGTGAGTCCTTTTCGGACTTGGAAAAATATCTTTAGTTCTTTGAATTGTTTGTGCCTTTGCATCAAAAATTCTCGAAATAGCCGGTCAGTTCGTCTTTAAGACTTCACCAAATTACCAGATACTTGGCATCAAAGCCTCGTTTGAAAGCTCTGTATGGAAACGAGCAATCCCATACAGGTGATATAAAACTAAATTCTAAGTAATTTTCATTAAATTTACGTTTAAATAAACTGCTCGGTGCTGGTAACGCCGGTTTTGTTCCCTGATTTGCCATTTTCTTAGGCATGAAAAGTTTTAAGAGCTGACAGAGGTATCAAAAGCAATCATTAAAGCCGAGAACATCTAGTATACCGACTTTAAAATGGCTATACAGTTAAAAACAAGACATCACCTACACTTACAAGATTTTTTTCAGCAGTTTAAAATTCATAATAGGCAATGCAGTGGAAAAAATGTGACCATCAGGCGTCTGCCGACTGAAAACGATCAAAGGTCTCATTGCAGAGACTTAGTTGAACAAGTGAGTAATGTCCGCGGGAAATAAAGTGTCGTACAAACTGCGCACAACGTGGTTCGGCGAAGCAGCATGTGCGTACACATTTCTTATGAGCTTCAAAAAAAAGTATTGAGTTTTAGTTTACAGTTTAAGCTGTCCTGTTCTACAGCTATGGAAAGTGGTTCCAGTGCGTTGTTTATTTACTAAAGTTCGAGGTATTTGACAACCGGTACTTCCGAAGTGGCGGACCATGTTTTCAAAGTGGATTTTGAACGTTCATCGGAAACTAAGATGGCTCCTTAGGCTGATCTGCCGGTCTTAGGTTGGAACCTATATCAGAAGCCATGCCTAAGGGCACTCAGTTAAATAAGCACAACGGCAGTGGTAGTATCCAATCAAAAAGAGTGGATGAGGTTCATGTTGACCCGAATAGAATGCTAGGCGTAGCAATCTTCAGTATTCACGAACATATTGCCAGCTGGACGACCATTTCTGATGTCTCTGAGGATAGATCTGACTGGTTGGCGATGTCGCGGAAACTGGACTAGATTAAACCGCTACTGTTATAGCTGTCGTACGTGTAAGCGAGTAGGTTGCACAACAATGTTCACAATTATTTTTTCACCGGGAAGGTCACTGCGAGTACAATTCACATTATTTAAGTGGTCTTCTGGCATCATGTACGTGTCAAGTCTCTAAAATGGCAATATAATTGAAAGGTCAGTTGCAAAATTACTCGGTCAAACTAGATTGACATCAATGTGCCCCCGGTTTCGACAGTTTGATTAATAAAACCTACGCAAAACACGTGTCCAGTAGATTTTTGTGCTAAATCCAATCTTTGCACTAGTAAGGCAGATTAAGGCGCCATATGCATAGTAAAGGCGTTTTATTTGTGGGACCTGGCGGACTGGAACCATCACCCTGGTTATACTGTATTTCACCTTAGAGCCACCATTTTCGGTCGCGCAACAAAAGTGTAAATAACTCCGACGAAACCTTTCTCTGTTCTAGTAAAGAACCCTGTGAGGAAGACAAGTCCTCTGCCAGCCTACCAGAGTATTTATAGCGCTGACGAAACAGCTCTTGTACCAAGAAAAGTTGTTGGCCTGGCAATTAAAATAACGACGATCGCCACTTTTGTGCGAGCCAAAGCCCTAATGACAGTTGCTATCAATGGCTAAACCTCAGCTTTACCGTCCGATGAAGCATCCGATTGCTGCTTAGAGACAGAACGCACCGAATCTATCTTTATTTTCGACACTTTTAAAGTGCGTTTTCAGCTTCTGATTCTTAATACTTGATATGACTGTTCTAAGAAAATATAATCAATATCAGTAATGTGCTGCATGCTTCACCACCATGACCGACGAGCTAAACGAAAGGGACCGGTGAGCTAGGCCACACCTCTTCGCCGGTGTTCACGACAGCATGTCGAGTGTCTAAAGACCCAATAGCTTTAAATATCTCTGGAGCCGAGTTTCGAAATAACCACTCTGTCCCTTATAGTAAGTGATTGGACTTGGATTCGGATCGAAAGCACATAAATCGTGCGACGAGTGACAGACAAATGCCAGCTAGGTGCCGTCGTGGATGGCTTGGAATATCCTCGTGTAGTTCTCGTGGTGCGGACTTTCCTGGTTAAGAGATTCGTGTACTTCCATCGAAAAATCTGACTCAGTCAACGATCGAAAAATCTTTTACATGTTTTCTACACGCACAATGCCAGTCTTCACAACCTTAGGACTATTCAGACACATGCTTCGTGCGCGAAGATCATGGTGACTATTGGGGAGCAGGAGCGAGTCCAGTGACGCGTTCACTGGCTTGCAAAAGCGTTTGGTGCAGCTTCGACTAGTGCGAACGCAATGCACACTCTGCTTCTCAGGCAAGGACAGCAACGATATTCGAAAACACCAAGATTTGTCAGACCGACCGTGCTATTCGTAAGGGATGCCTTCTCTTGTTAACAGATTCCACTGCAGAACGTTGCAAATTTCGCACTACTGATGATTAGGTAGAATCAATTAACAAACTACATACCGTATGGTACCGTAGGTTGAGATTAGCTGTGCAAGACCGCTGACGTGGTGGGCGTGCAGAGGCACTGACAAAGAGCGTATATGGTCGTGTACATCCTAGAGGGTGGAGGAAAATACGCTGTAGTGCTACTAAAAGCTTACACTACGCACATACTAAATGTGTACTCATGTTATGTAGAATATTCCATTCAGTGTAGAAAGATGCACCTGAGCGCTGACAATTTGAATCCAACGCAACAATGACGCAAACCGAATGGCCATTTCCGGTTTATCAGCAGTCATCAGCCAAACATACCCAGTCCCAAAGCGTAGAGAACATGACTGGCGACGGCTGATGGGCCAAAATGGTCATTCCAGTCTCTCTTGTCTTTGTCGGTACTGTAGTATCTGCATATATTACTAGAGAGGGCTCTAGTGAGCCCCAAGGCAAAACTGGACGACCGTATCTCGTAACTTGATCAGGAGTGCCAATCCATCATAACATACCTATTTGATGGATGGACGCTCATCGATCGGTTACGGGACTCACTCGTCGATAATGCCTGTAAACAGGTGTTTAAATTTAATAGTATTATAAAGATGAATGATCAAACACGGTGCTCTCATAGCAGCAATACGAACCTTAATCTGGTTTGCGTCGTGAGATCATAAGTTAATAATTTGATGAATTCGGCTCGGGTCCAGTTCACTTTCTACTAGCATATGACTAACCTTATCCGCGCTAACCTTTTCCCGCAAAATAAGGGCGCACACGCCGACCTAAAAACGTCTGGGGCACGGATGCGGCTCAAAGGATTCTCGCGGTCGAAATTGTGGTTATCCGGGATTGGGTAGACTGCGAAATGCCTGTGGTTACGAACTGTAGAAAGGTTCCTCAAGGGGAACTGTCTGGCTGGCCGTATTAAGCGCAAATGTACCTTCACGGACAAGAGGGCAAGCATTAACATAGTTAACTCACTCGAGCAGGGCTGCCGGCTCAGCCAATCAAAGTACCGAATATTACCAACCTACGCATCGCTGCTCCATTAGCGCAAAAACGTTCCAGCTATCCTAGCGAGGATCGTAGCCGTTTATATTTCGCTCCCTGAGTGCGGTTACATATTAAGTCGATTAATTTCGTAAAATCGATCTCTGATAATAGCCATACGCAGAAACTCTGCGACGAATTTTGCCTGCAGGCAATATGACGATTGTCAGCTGACCGGGAGAGGATAAAGGTAAGAGGGTAGGCCCCGCGAGAAGAACGCCTGGGCCTAGAAGATAAGGCAGACAGCTGTCAAACAGCGAGCGGCGTTCGGTAGAGTGCACACTGACGAGAGAGGAGAAGGGTCAGCCCTGCAAGAACAGCCCATAGTGACGTTATCCTCTATGGTGCCGTCAACCAATCAAAATCCAGGGGCGATTGGACGACGAGGTTCTAATCTAGAATTAACTTTCTTTGCGATTAGGGTTGTATGGGCACGCGCAGTCGGTGCGTGTGTGGGAGTGTGCAACCAAGGCCGATAATGAGACGCCTGCCAGCGCAGGCGTCATCCAGCCCCAATGAACAAGCGAAGCGCACCAAAATTATTGTCAGGGCGCAAATTCAAGAACTAGTCACTAACAGTAAAACGCAATAATGGCACGAGGCATTTCGCCTGAACTGACTATTGTAAAAATCAGGACGGGCAATCCCACAACAAAGTGCATTTACGAGCGAAAAACAAGAAATAACAAGCTGAACGACTTGGATGAGCACAGTGTTACTTATTGGCACGTCAAATATACCCAACCAATTACCGAGTGGATTGTAGGTCGAATTAATGATATCACCTCGTATTGTTATGTCGTTTAATTTAAGCCTTTTGACGATTAAAAAGGGATAAACTTTTATGATTTAGTCACGTTTTGATAAGAAGTATAGACTCGTTCGTGTGCAATGGTCAAAAACTTAAAGTTTACACAGCAAAAGACAAGGAAATCAGAATTGTTTTGACATCCTCTATTAAAGAATGAGAGCGAACGCTGTTAAGCAGACAGGAACAACGATAATTTCCAGCGGTCGTGTGTCAGCTTTTTTAGGTTATAAGTTCTAGCATTAAGTTTGTGTCTCAAAAGAGACGAAAATTAATCAGTGGTATGGTGTCGGCGATCGGAATGCCATGTCACTTACATTTGATGATTAATTAACATCGATTTAAGTGAAATTGAATTAGGACTAGATGATCACATGACTAACAACTGGAATAACTATGAAAATGTTTGTGTCAATAAGAGATAAAACCAAACGTTTGCCAAAAATTTCGCATGTCATGCAGTAGAAGTT
>WEDG01014782.1:0-20168 GCA_017591395.1 Schistocephalus solidus | reverse complement strand
CTGCAGAAAAATACCTGGATTTGTGTGTAGAAATGGTGTATGGAAGAAGCTTCTCAGCCATGGTCAGAATATGTGGAGGTAAGTTAGTTACTGAAGTTTAAATTTGGTTTTTCGTGTGTAGAAATGGTGTGTGGAATAAGCTTCTCAGCCAAGGTCATTATAGGTGACGGTAAGTTAGGTTCTCGAAGATAATGCTCGGTGTTGTGTGAATAAATTGTGTATGGAAGAAGCTTTTCAGCCGCGGTCAGAAAAGGTGCAGGTAATTAAGATTCTGAAGTTAATATTTGGTTTCGTGTGTAGAAATGGTGTGTGGAATAAAGCTTTCTCAGCTAATGTCATTATAGGTGATGGTAAGTTAGGTTCTGAAGTTTATGCTCGGTTTTGTGTAAAGAACTTGTGTATGGAAGACGCTTCTCAGTCACGGTCAGAATAGGTGGAGGTAAGTTAGGTTTTTGAATTTTATACTTGGGTGAGTGCGTAGAAATGGTGTATGGAAGAAGCTCTCAGCTAATGTCATTAAAGGTGATGGTAAGTTAGGTTCTGAAAGTTTATGCTCGGTTTTGTGTAAAGAACTTGTGTATGGAAGACGCTTCTCAGTCACGGTCAGAATAGGTGGAGGTAAGTTAGATTTTGAATTTTATACTTGGGTGAGTGCATAGAAATGGTGTATGGAGGAAGCTTCTCAGCCACGGTCAGAATACGTGGAGGTTAGTTAGGTTCTGAAGTTATTATTTGAGTTTGTGTGTAGATATGGTGTTTTAAAGAAGCCTCTTAGCAACGGTCAGAAAAGGTGCAGGTAAGTAAGGTTCTGCAGAAAATACTTGGGTTTGTGTGTAGAAATGGTGTATGGAAGAAGCTTCTCAGCCATGGTCAGAATATGTGGAGGTAAGTTAGTTACTGAAGTTTAAATTTGGTTTCGTGTGTAGAAATGGTGTGTGGAATAAGCTTCTCAGCCAAGGTCAATATAGGTGACGGTAAGTTAGGTTCTGAAGTTAATGCTCGGTGTTGTGTGTATAAATGGTGTATGGAAGAAGCTTCTAAGCCACGGTCAGAAAAGGTGGAGGTAAGTTTAGGTTCTGAAGTTAATACTTTGAGTTTTGTGTGTAGATATGGTGTTTTTAAAGAAGCTTCTAGCCACGGTCAGAAAAAGGTGCAGGTAAGTAAGGTTCTGCAGTAAATACTTGGGTTTGTGTGTTGAAATGGTGTATGGAGGAAGCTTCTCAGCCACGGTCAGAATATGTGGAGGTAAATTAGGTTCTGAAGTTAATATTTGGGTTCGTGTGTTGAAATGGTGTATGGTATAAGCTTCTCAGCCAAGGTCATTATAGGTGATGGTAAGTAAGGTTCTGAAGTTAATGCTCGGTTTTGTGTGAAGAAATTGTGTATGGAAGAAGCTTCTCAGTCACGGTCAGAATAGGTGGAGGTAAGTTAGGTTTTGAAGTTTATACTTGGGTGAGTGTGTAGAAATGGTGTATGGAAGAAGCTTCTCAGCCACGGTCAGAATAGGTGGAGTTTATTTAGGTTCTGAAGTTTATATTTGAGTTTGTGTGTAGAAATGGTGTATAAAAGAAGCTTCGCAGCCATAATCAGAAAAGGTGCAGGTAAGTAAGGTTCTGAAGTTTATATTTGAGTTTGTGTGTAGAAATGGTGTATAAAAGAAGCTTCGCAGCCATGGTCAGAAAAGGTGCAGGTAAGTAAGGTTCTGAAGTTAATACTTGGGTTTGAGTGTAGAAATGGTGTATGGAAGAAGCTTCTCAGCCACGGTCAGAATGATGTGGAGGTAAGTTAGTTTCTGAAGTTTATATTTGAGTTTGTGTTTCGAAATGGTGTATGGAAGAAGCTTCTCAGCCACGGTCAGAATAGGTGGAGGTAAGTTAGTTTCTGAAAGTTAATATTTGGGTTCGTGTGTAGAAATGGTGTATGGAATAAGCTTCTCAGCCATGGTCTGAATAGGTGGAGGGTAGTAAGGTTTTGAAGTTAATGCTTAATTTGTATGCAGAAATGGTGTGTTGAAGAAGCTTTTCAGCCACGGTCAGAATTGGTGGAGGAAAGTTAGGTTCTGAAGTTAATACTTGGGTTTGAGTGTACAAATGGTCCATGGAAGAAGCTTCTCAGCCATGATCAGAATATGTAAAAGGTTAGTTAGTTTCTGAAGTTAATGCTTGGTTTTGCATATAGGAATAAGCATAGCATGGTCTGAATCGGTGGAGGTAAGTAAGGTTCTGAAGTTAATACTTGGGTTTGTATTTTAAAATGGTGCTTGGAAGAAGCTTCTCAGCCACGGACTGAATAGGTGGAGGAAAGTTAGGTTCTGAAGTAAATACTTGGGTTTGTGTGTAGAAATGGTGCATAAAAAGAAGCTTCTCAGCCACGGACAAAATAAAGGGAGGTAAGTAAGATTCTAAAGTTACTGCTGGTTTTGTGTGTAGAAATGGTGCATGGCAAAAGCTTCTCAGCCATGGTCAGAATAGGTGGATGTTAGTTTGGTTCTAAAACTAATATTGGGGATTGTGTGTAGAAATAGTGTAGGGAAGTATTTTCTCAGCAACATTCAGAATAGGTGGAGGTTAGTTAGGTTCTGAAGTTAATGCATGGTTTGTCTGTATAAATGGTGCATGGTCTGAATATGTGGATGTAAGTAAGGTTCTGAAGTTCATACTTGGGTTTGTGTTTAAAAATGGTGCTTGGAAGAAGCTTCTCAGCCACGGACTGAATAGGTGGATGTTAGTTTGGTTCTGAAGTTAATACTGGGATGGTGTGTAGAAATAATGTAAGGAAGAATTTTCTCTGCAACGGTCAGAAAAGGTGGAGGTAAGTTAGGTTCTGAGGTCAATGCTTGGTTTTTTATGTAGAAATGTTGCATGGTCTGAATATGTGATGGTTAGTAAGGTTCTGAAGTTAATACTTAGGTTTGTGTTTAAAAATGGTGCTTGGAAGAAGCTTCTCAGCCACGGACAAAATAGGGGGAGGTTAGTAATGTTCTAAAGTTACTGCTTGGTTTTGTGTGTAGAAATGGTGCATGGCAAAAGCTTCTCAGCCACGGTCAGAATAGGTGGATGTTTGTTTGGTTCTCAAGTTAATGCTGGAAATGGTGTGAAGAAATAGTGTAGGGAAAGAATTTTTCTTAGCAACGGTCAGAATAGGTGGAGGTTAATTAGGTTCTGAGGTCAATGCTTGGTTTTTATGTAGAAATATTGCATGGTCTGAATATGTGGTGGTAAGTAAGGTTCTGAAGTTAATACTTAGGTTTGTGTTTAAAAATGGTGCTTGGAAGAAGCTTCTCAGCCACGGACTGAATAGGTGGCGTAAAGTTAGGTTCTGAAGATAATACTTGGGTTTGTGTGTAGAAATGGTGCATTAAAAGAAGCTTCTTAGCCACGGACAAAAATAGGGGAGAGTAAGTTATGTTCTAGAGTTACTGTCTTGGTTTTGTGTGTAGAAATGGTGCATGGCAAAAGCTTCTCAGCCACGGTCAGAATAGGTGGATGTTAGTTTGGTTCTGAAGATAATACTGGGGATGGTGTGTAGAAATAGTTTAGGAAAAAATTTTCTCAGCAACGGTCAGAAAAGGTGGAGGTAAGTTAGGTTCTGAAGTTAATACTTGGGTTTGTGTGTAGAAATGGTGCATAAAAAGAAGCTTCTTAGTCACGGACAAAATAGGGGGAGGTTAGTTATGTTCTAAAGTTACTGCTTGGTTTTGTGTGTAGAAATGGTGCATGGCAAAAGCTTCTCAACCACGGTCAGAATAGGTGGATATTAGTTTGGTTCTGGAGTTAATACTGGAAATGGTGTGTAGAAATAGTGTTGGGAAGAATTTTCTCAGCAACGGTCAGAAAAGGTGGAGGTAAGTTAGGTTCTGAGGTAAATGCTTGGTTTTTTATGTAGAAATGTTGCATGGTCTGAATATGTGGTGGTAAGTAAGGTTCTGAAGATAATACTTAGGTTTGTAATTAAAAATGGTGCTTGGAAGAAGCTTCTCAGCCACGGACTGAATAGGTGGAGGAAAGTTAGGTTCTGAAGTTAATACGTGGGTTTGTGTGTAGAAATGGTGCATAAAAAGAAGCTTCTCAGCCACGGACAAAATATAGGGAGGTAAGTTAGATTCTAAAGTTACTGCTTGGTTTTGTGTGTAGAAATGGTGCATGGCAAAAGCTTCTCAGCCACGGTCAGAATAGGTGGATGTTAGTTTGGTTCTGAAGTTAATACTGGGAATGGTGTGTAGAAATAGTGTAGGGAAGAATTTTCTCAGCAACGGTCAGAATAGGTGGAGGTAAGTTAGGTTCTGAGGTCAATGCTTGGTTTTTTATGTAGAAATGTTGCATGGTCTGAATATGTGGTGGTAAGTAAGGTTCTGAAGTTAATACTTAGGTTTGTGTTTATAAATGGTGCTTGGAAGAAGCTTCTCAGCCACGGACTGAATAGGTGGAGGAAAGTTAGGTTCTGAAGTTAATACTTGGGTTTGCGTGTAGAAATGGTGCATGCAAGAAGCTTCTCAGCCATGGCCAGAATAGGTGGATGTAAGTTTGGTTCTGAAACTAATACTGGGGATTGTGTGTAGAAATAGTGTAGGCAAGAATTTTCTCAGCAACATTCAGAATAGGTGGAGGTAAGTTAGGTTCTGTGGTCAATTCTTGGTTTTTTGTGTAGAAATGTTGCATGGTCTGAATATGTGATGGTTAGTAAGGTTCTGAAGTTAATACTTTGTTTTGTGTTAAAAATGGTGCTTGGAAGAAGCTTTTCAGCCACGGACTGAATAGGTGGCGTAAAGTTAGGTTCTGAAGATAATACTTGGGTTTGTGTGTAGAAATGGTGCATTAAAAGAAGCTTCTTAGCCACGGACAAAATAGGGGGAGGTTAGTTATGTTCTAAAGTTACTGCTTGGTTTTGTGTGTAGAAATGGTGCATGGCAAAAGCTTCTCAGCCACGGTCAGAATAGGTGGATGTTAGTTTGGTTCTGAAGATAATACTGGGGATGGTGTGTAGAAATAGTTTAGGTAGTTTTCCTCAGCAAGGTCAGAAAAAGGTGGAGGTTAGTTAGGTTCTGAAGTTAATACTTGGGTTTTGTGTGTAGAAATGGTGCATAAAAAGAAGCTTCTTAGTCACGGACAAAAAATAGGGGAGGTTAGTTATGTTCTAAAGTTACTGCTTGGTTTTGTGTGTAGAAATGGTGCATGGCAAAAGCTTCTCAGCCACGGTCAGAATAGGTGGATGTTAGTTTGGTTCTGGAGATAATACTGGGAAATGGTGTGTAGAAATAGTGTTGGGAAGAATTTTTCTCAGCAACGGTCAGAATAGGTGGAGGTAAGTTAGGTTCTGAGGTAAATGCTTGGTTTTTATGTAGAAATGTTGCATGGTCTGAATATGTGGTGGTAAGTAAGGTTCTGAAGATAATACTTTAGGTTTGTAATTAAAAAAATGGTGCTTGGAAGAAGCTTCTCAGCCACGGACTGAATAGGTGGAGGAAAGTTAGGTTCTGAAGATAATACTTGGGTTTGTGTGTAGAAATGGTGCATAAAAAGAAGCTTCTCAGCCACGGACAAAAATATAGGGAGGTAAGTTAGATTCTAAAAGTTACTGCTTGGTTTTGTGTGTAGAAATGGTGCATGGCAAAAGCTTCTCAGCCACGGTCAGAATAGGTGGATGTTAGTTTGGTTCTGAAGTTAATACTGGGAATGGTGTGTAGAAATAGTGTAGGGAAGAATTTTCTCAGCAACGGTCAGAATAGGTGGAGGTAAGTTAGGTTCTGAGGTCAATGCTTGGTTTTTTATGTAGAAATGTTGCATGGTCTGAATATGTGGTGGTAAGTAAGGTTCTGAAGTTAATACTTAGGTTTGTGTTTATAAATGGTGCTTGGAAGAAGCTTCTCAGCCACGGACTGAATAGGTGGAGGAAAGTTAGGTTCTGAAGTTAATACTGGGGTTTGCGTGTAGAAATGGTGCATGCAAGAAGCTTCTCAGCCATGGTCAGAATAGGTGGATGTAAGTTTGGTTCTGAAACTAATACTGGGGATTGTGTGTAGAAATAGTGTAGGGAAGAATTTTCTCAGCAACATTCAGAATAGGTGGAGGTAAGTTAGGTTCTGAGGTTAATGCATGGTTTTGTCTGTATAAATGGTGCATGGTCTGAATATGTGGATGTAAGTAAGGTTCTGAAGTTCATACTTGGGTTTGTGTTTAAAAATGGTGCTTGGAAGAAGCTTCTCAGCCATGGTCAGAATAGGTGGATGTAAGTTTGGTTCTGAAACTAATACTGGGGATTGTGTGTAGAAATAGTGTAGGGAAGAATTTTCTCAGCAACATTCAGAATAGGTGGAGGTAAGTTAGGTTCTGAGGTCAATGCTTGGTTTTTTATGTAGAAATGTTGCATGGTCTGAATATGTGATGGTTAGTAAGGTTCTGAAGTTAATACTTAGGTTTGTGTTTAAAAATGGTGCTTGGAAGTAGCTTCTCAGCCACGGACTGAATAGGTGGAGGAAAGTTAGGTTCTGAAGATAATACTTGAGTTTGTGTGTAGCAAATGGTGCATATAAAGAAGCTTCTAGCCACGGACAAAAAAGGGGGAGGTTAGTTATGTTCTAAAGTTACTGCTTGGTTTTGTGTGTAGAAATGGTGCATGGAAAAAGCTTCTCAGCCACGGTCAGAATAGGTGGATGTAAGTTTGGTTCTGAAGCTAATACTGGGGATTGTGTGTAGAAATAGTGCAGGGAAGAATTTTCTCAGCAAAATTCAGAATAGGTGGAGGTAAGTTAGGTTCTGAGGTAAATGCTTGGTTTTTTATGTAGAAATGTTGCATGGTCTGAATATGTGATGGTAAGTAAGGTTCTGAAGTTGATACTTAGGTTTGTGTTTAAAAATGGTGCTTGGAAGAATGTTCTCAGCCACGGAATGTATAGGTGGAGGAAAGTTAGGTTCTGTAGATAATACTTGAGGTTGTGTGTAGAAATGGTGCATAAAAAGAAGCTTCTTAGCCACGGACAAATTAGGGGGAGGTAAGTTATGTTCTACAGTTACTGTTTGGTTTTGTGTGTAGAAATGGTGCATGGCAAAAGCTTCTCAGCCACGGTCAGAATAGGTGGATGTTAGTTTGGTTCTGAAGTTAATACTGGGAATGGTGTGTAGAAATAGTGTAGGGAAGGATTTTCTCAGCAACGGTCAGAATAGGTGGAGGTTAGTTAGGTGCTGAGGTCAATGCTTGGTTTTTATGTAGAAATGTTGCATGGTCTGAAATGTGGTGGTAGTAAGGTTCTGAAGTTGATACTTGGGTTTGTGTTTAAAAATGGTGCTTGGAAGAAGCTTCTCAGCCACGGACTGAATAGGTGGAGGAAAGTTAGGTTCTGAAGATAATATTTGAGTTTGTGTGTAGAAATGGTGCATAAAAAGAAGCTAATTAGCCACGGACAAAAAAGGGGGAGGTTAGTTATGTCTTCAAGTTACTGCTTGGTTTTGTGTGTAGAAATGGTGCATGGCAAAAGCTTCTCAGCCATGGACAAAAGAGGGAGAGGTTAGTTAGGTTCTGAATTAACTGCTTGGTTTTGTGTGTAGAATGTGCATGGCAAAGAAGCTTCTCAGCCACGGTCAGAATAGGTGGATGTAAGTTTGGTTCTGAAGTTAAATACTTTGAGGTTTGTGTGTAGAAATAGTGCAGGAAGAATTTTCTCAGCAAAATTCAGAATAGGTGGAGGTAAGTTAGCTCAGTTAATGCTTGGTTTTGGCTGCATAAATGGTGCATGGTTGAAGGATGTAAGTAAGGTTCTGAAGTTAATACTTGGGTTTGAGTGTGTAAAAATGGTGTATTGAAGAAGCTTTTCAGCCACGGTCAGAATAGGTGGAGGTAAAGTTAGGTTCTGAAGTTAATATTTGCGTTTTGTGTGTAGAAATGGTGCATTAAAGAGGCTTCTCAGCCACGGTCAGAAATAGGTGGAGGTTTAAAGTTAGGTTTTGAAGTTAATGCTTGGTTTTGTGTGTAGAAATGGTGCATGGAAGAAGCTTCTCAGCCACGGTCAGAATAGGTGGAGGTAAGTTAGGTTCTGAAGTTAATGCTTGGTTTTGTGTGTAGAAATGGTGCATGAAGAAGCTTCTCAGCCACGGTCAGAATAGGTGGAGGTAAGTTAGGTTCTGAAGTTAATACTTTGAGTTTTGTGTGTAGAAATGGTTTACTGAAGAAGCTTCTCAGCCACGGTCAAAATGAATGGAGGTAAGTAAAGGTTCTGAAGTTAATACTTTGAGTTTTGTAGTGTAGAAATGGTGTTTTGAAGAAGCTTCTCAGCCACGGTCAGAATAGGTGGAGGTAAGTTAGGTTCTGAAGTTAATGCTTGGTTTTGTGTAGAAATGGTGCATGGAAGAAGCTTCTCAGCTTCTAGGTCAGAATAGATGGAGGTTAGTAAGGTTCTGAAGTTAATGCTTGAGTTTTGTGTGTAGAAATGGTGTATTGAAAGAAGCTTTTCATCCACGGTCAGAATAGGTGGAGGTTATTTTGGTATTGAAGTTAGTACTTGCGTTTGTGTGTAGAAATGGTGTATTAAAGAGGCTACTCGGCCACGGTTAGAAAAGGTGGAGGTTAGTTAGGTTTTGAAGTTACTACTTATGTTTGTGTGTAGAAATGATGCATGGAAAATTTCCCAGCCACGGTCAGGTTAGGTGGAGTTGAGTTATTTTCTGAATTTAATACTTAAGTTTGTGGGTAGATATGGTGTATTGAAAAAGCTACTCAGCCACGGTCAGAAAAGGTGGAGGTAATTTATGTTCTGAATTTAGTACTTGAGTTTGTGTAAAGAAATGGTGCACGCAAGAGGCTTCTCAGCCACGGTAAGAACAGGTGGAGGTCAGTTAGGTTGTGAAGTTAATACTTGAGTTTATGAGTAGAAATGGTGTTTTGAAAAAGCGTCTCAGCCACTTTCATGATAGGTGAATGTGAGATAGGTTTTGAATTAAATGCTTGGTTTTGTGTGTAAATGGTGTATTGAAGAAGCTTCTCAGCTACTGTCAAAATGGGTGGAAGTAAGTAAAGGTCTGAAGGGAATGCTTTGTTTTGTGTGTAGAAATGGTGTATTGAAGAAGCTTCTCAGACACGGTCATAATAAATGGAGGTTAGTTATGTTCTGAAGTTAATGCTTGCTTTTGTGTGTAGAAATGGTGCATGAAAGATGCTTCTCAGCCACGGTCAGAATAGGTGGATATAAGTTAGGTTCTGAATTAAATACTTGAGTTTGTGGGTAAAAATGGTGTATTGAGGAAGCTTCTTAGCCACGGTTAGTTTACGGGGCGGTTAGTTTGGTTCTGAAGTGACTTCGGTAGATTGCGTGTAGAAATGTTATTTTGAAGAAGCTTCTGAGCCACGGTCTTAATAGTTGGAGTTAAGTTATGCTATGAAGTTAATGCTTGCTTTTGTGTGTAGAAATGGTGCATGGAAGAATCTTCTCAGTCACGGTCAGAATATGTGGAAATTAGCTAGGTTCTGAATTATTAACTTGAGTTTGTGGGTAGAAATGGTGTATTGAGGATGCTACTTAGCCACGGTTCGTCAAGGGGGCGGTTAGTTAGGTTCTGAAGTTACTACGGGAAATTGCGTGCAGAAATGTTATTTTGAAGAAGCTTCTGAGCCACGGTCATAATAGTTGGAGGTTAGTTAGGTTCTGAAGTTAATACTTGCGTTTGTGTGAAGAAATGGTGAATTGAAGAAGCTTCTCATCCACGGTCAGAATAGGTGGAGGTTATTTTGGTATTGAAGTTAGTACTTGCGTTTTTGTGCAGAAATGGTGTATTAAAGAGGCTCCTCGGCCACGGTTAGAATAGGTGGAGGTTAGTTAGGTTTTTAAGTTACTACTTAAGTTTGTGTGTAGAAATGGTGCATGGAGAATTTCCCAGCCACTGTCAGGATAGGTGCAGGTGAGTTATATTCTGAATTTAATACTTGAGTTTGTGGGTAGATATGGTGTATTGAAGAAGCTACACAGCCACGGTCAGAATAGGTGGAGTAAATTTATGTTCTGAATTTAATACTTGAGTTTGTGTGAAGAAATGGTGTACTGAAGAGGCTTCTCAGCCACGGTTTGAATAGGTGGAGGTTAGTTATGTTCTAAATTTAAAACTTGAGTTTGTGTTAAGAAATAGTGTATTAAAGAAGCTTCTCATCCACGGTCAGAATAGGTGGAGGTTATACAGGTTCTGAAGTTAGTACTTGCATTTGTGTGTAGATATGGTGCATTGAAGAGGCTTCTCGGCCACGGTTAGAATAGGTGGAGATAAGTTAGTTTCTGAAGTAACAACTTAAGTTTTTGTGTAGAAATGCTGTATGGAAGAAGCTTCTTAGCAGCGGTCAGAATAGGTGGAGGTTATTAAGGTTCTGAATTGAATACTTGGGTTTGTGTGCTGAAATGGTGCATTGAAAAAGCTTCTCAGCAACGGTCAGAATAGGTGGATGTAAGTTAGGTTCTGAAGTTAATGCTCGCTTTTGTGTGTAGAAATGTTGCATGGAAGATGCTTCTCAGCCACGGTGAGAAAAGGTGAAGTTTAGTTAGGTTCCGAAGTTACAACTTGAATTTGTGTGTAGAAATGGTGCATGGAAGAATCTTCTCAGCTATGGTCAGAATAGATGGAGATGAGTTAGGTTCTGAATTTAATATTTGAGTTTGTGGGTAGAAATGGTGTTTTGAAGAAGCTTTTTAGCCACGGGTAGTTTAGGGGGCGGTTTGTGAGGTTTTGAAGTTTCAACGGGAAATTGCGTGTAGAAATGGTTTTTTGAAGAAGCTTCTGAGCCACGGTCATAATAGTTGGAGGTAAATTATGTACTGAAGTTTATGCTTGCTTTTGTGTGTAGAAATGGTGCATGGAAGAAGTTTCTCAGTTAAGGTCAGAACGAATGGGGGTAAGTTAGGTTCTGAAGTAAATACTTGAGTTTTTGTGTTGAAATGGTGTATTGAAGAAGCTTTTCATCCACAGTCATTATAGGTGGAGGTTATTTTGGTATTGAAGATAGTTCTTGCGTTTGTGTGTAGAAATGGTGTATTGAAGAGGCTTCTCGGCCACGGTTAGAAAAGGTGGAGGTTAGTTAGGTTTTGAAGTTACTACTTATGTTTGTGTGTAGAAATGATGCATGGAAAATTTCCCAGCCACGGTCAGGATAGGTGGAGTTGAGTTATTTTCTGAATTTAATACTTAAGTTTGTGGGTAGATATGGTGTATTGAAATAGCTACTCAGCCACGGTCAGAAAAGGAAGAGGTAATTTATGTTCTGAATTTAGAACTAGAGTTTGCGTAAAAGAAATGATGCACTGAAGAGGCTTCTCAGCCACGGTCAGAATAGGTGGAGGTCAGATAGGTTGTGAAGTTAATACTTGAGTTTAAGAGAAGAAATGGTGTTTTGAAAAAGCGTCTCAGCCACTTTTATGATAGGTGACGGTGAGATAGGTTTTGAAGTAAATGCTTGGTTTTGTGTGTAAATGGTGTATTGAAGAAGCCTCTCAGCTACTGTCAAAATGGGTGGAGGTAAGTAAAGGTCTGAAGGGAATGCTTTGTTTTGTGTTTAGAAATGGTGTATTGAAGAAGATTCTCAGCCACGGTCATAATAAATGGAGGTTAGTTATGTTCTGAAGTTAATGCTTGCTTTTGTGTGTAGAAATGGTGCATGGAAGAGGCTTCTCAGCCACGGTCAGAATAGGTGGATATGAGTTAGGTTCTGAAGTTAAATACTTGCGTTTGTGGTAAAAATGGTGTATTGAGAAGCTTTAAGCCACGGTTAATTTACGGGCGGTAAGTTTGGTTCTGAAGTGACTTTGGGAGATTGCGTACAGAAATGTTATTTAAAGAAGCTCTGAGCCACGGTCATAATAGTTGAGGTTAGTTATGTTCTGAAGTTACTGTTGCTTTTGTGTGTAGAAATGGTGCATGGAAGAATCTTCCCAGCCACGGTCCGGATAGGTGGAGGTGAGTTTAGTTCTGAATTTAATTCTTGAGTTTGTGGGTAGAATATGGTGTATTGAAGAAGCTACTCAGCCACGGTCAGAATAGGTGGATGTTAGTTTAGGTTCTGAAGTTAATACTTGGGAGATTTGCGTGACAGAAATGGTGTATTTTGAAGAAGCTTCTCAGCCACGGTCAGAATAGGTGGAGGTAGAGTTATGTTCTGAAGTTAAATGCTTTGAGTTTTGTGTGTAGAAATGGTGCATGGAAGAAGCTTCTCAGTCACGGTCAGAAAAGGTGGAGGTAAATTATGTTCTGAAGTTACTACTTCCAGGTTATGTGTAGAAATGGTGTATTGCAGAAGCTTCTCAGCCACGGTTAGAATAGGTGGAGGCTAGTTATGTTTTAAGTTACTACTTAAGTTTGTGTTTAGAAATGGTATCAGTATCAGTATCAGTATATTTGAGGGAGATGTAGGTGAGTCACCTTTGAATTCCCTATTTGTACATGCGAGTTGTGATATCAAAAAAAATAGTATCTCGATATGCTGGCGAGGCCAACATAGTGGAACGAAGTTGAAAAACAGCAGACAGTGAAAAAAAAACTCCCGGTGATATTTAGGAGAAAAAAACTGTCGCCCTTGGGAGGGGGTCCAACGGGGTGCATTTCGGAGGTCACATGATGCTCCATTGCTGATTGCAGCGTCCGTTGAGGGATTTCAAAGGCTGAAATAGATGTCCAGATCACCCTCGGTTCATTGCGGTTCGAACCAGGGGATAACGTTCATACACCTCATGGACGACGGACGCCAGGTCCAGCTGATGCGAATACTCACGGTGTCACCAAGGTGTGTAAATAAGTTAAGCATCGAAGACCTCGAGGACCCCAGCATGGGAATAATGGGAGAATGCAAGCCCTCGAACGCAAATAACAAACAAGGCAATGTTACTCAAATATAACTAGTAGTATCATTAATGCCTTACTTTCTGACGTCACACTTGCAGCTTTCAGTTAGTGTTGTAGCTCGCACCATTATATCGATCTAACTTTCGCTTAAAAACCTCCAAGGAGTCTGACATTACAACATCCAGAGGAAGACTATTCCAAGCTTCGACTACTCTTTTGGAGAAGAAGTACTTTCCGAGTGTCTAGCCTTGCTCCAGTCACACGTAATTTGAGAGGATGACCTCTCAAGTTCGTTGTTTTTGCTAACTCGAAGAAATCCCCTGGCACGAGACGAGAAGAAGCTTCTCAGCAGCAATCAGAATAGGAGGAGGTTATTTAGGTTCTGAAGTTAGTACTTAGTTTGTGTGTAGAAATGGTGTATTGAAGAGGCTTCTTGGCCAAGGTTACAATAGATGGAGGAAAGATAGGTTCTGAAGTAATTCCTTTATATTGTGTGTAGAAATGGTGCATGGAAGAATCTTCCCAGCCACGGTCAGAATAGGTGGAGGTTATTAAGGTTCTGAATTAAAAACTTGAGTTTGTGGGAAGAAATGGTGTATTGAGGAAGCTTCTTAGCCACGGTTAGTCTAGGGAGCGGTTAGTTAGGTTCTTAAGTAACTACGGAAATTGTGTGTAGAAAAGTTATTTTGAAGAAGCTTCTGAGCCACGGTCATAAAAGTTGGAGGTAAGTTATGTTCTGAAGTTAATGCTTGCGTTTGTGTGTAGAAATGTTGTATTGAAGAAGCTTCTCATCCACGGTCAGAATAGATGGAGGTAATTTTGGTTTTGAAGTAAGTACTTGCGTTTGTGTGTAGAAATGGTGTATTGAATGGGCAACTCGGCCACGGTAAGAATAGGTGGAAATAAGTTAGGTTTTCAAATTACTACTTAAGTTTGTGTGTAGAAATGGTGCATGGAAGAATCTTCCCAGCAACGGTCAGGATAGGTGGAGGTGAGTTAAGTTCTTTATTTAATACTTGAGTTCGTGGGTAGATATGGTGTATTAAAGAAGCTACTCAGCCAAGGTCAGAATAGGTGGAGGTTATTTAGGTGTTTTGAAGTTAATACTTGAGTTCTGAATTAAGTACTTGCATTTGTGTATAGAAATGGTGTATTGAAGAGGCTTCTGAGCCACGGTTAGAATATTTGGAAATAAGTTAGGTTCTGAAGTAACAACGTAAGTTTGTGTGTAGAAATGGTTTATGGAAGAATCTTCTCAGCAGCAATCAGAATAGGAGGAGGTTATTTAGGTTCTGAAGTTAGTACTTAGTTTGTGTGTAGAAATGTTGTACTGAAGAGGCTTCTTGGCCAAGGTTACAATAGGTGGAGGAAAGATAGGTTCTGAAGTAATTCCTTTATATTGTGTGTAGAAATGGTGCATGGAAGAATCTTCCCAGCCACGGTCAGAATAGGTGGAGGTTATTAAGGTTCTGAATTAAAAACTTGAGTTTGTGGGAAGAAATGGTGTATTGGGGAAGCTTCTTAGACACGGTTAGTCTAGGGAGCGGTTAGTTAGGTTCTTAAGTAACATCGGGAAATTGTGTGTATAAAAGTTATTTTGAAGAAGCTTCTGAGCCATGGTCATAATAGTTGGAGGTAAGTTATGTTCTGAAGTTAATGCTTGCTTTGTGTGTACAAATGGTGCATGGAAGAAGCTTCTCATTTAAGGTCAGAATAGATGGAGGTTAGTTAGGTTCTGAAGTAAATGCTTGCGTTTGTGTTTAGAAATGTTGTATTGAAGAAGCTTCGCATCCACGGTCCGGGTTTATAACGGACCTGGGCATATCATATTCTAGTAGTCTTAATCTGTCAGAGCACTGCGCCCTGATTGTCTCTAAAGCACGCCAAACCACTGGGTTTATTCTCAGAAATTTTAAAACCCTCAATATTAGGACCAGCCTTTATAAAATGTATGTCAGACCTAGTCTGGAATACTGCTCGTTTCTATTTAGCCTTCTGCACGCGAGTGAACGGAGGAAGATAGAATCAGTCCAGCACTTCTTTACTAAAAGAGTTATTACTTCAGAGCACAGAAACTTGTCCTACCAACAACGCTGTGAGCTTACAAGCCTCGACCCGTTGTGGCTTCGTAGATTACAGAAGGGACTATTTTTACTGTTCAAGCTTTTAAACGGTTTTACCTTTAACCCCCGTACATCCCTGAGGCAGCTCGACCACTGTCGGCGCACCAATCATAGAGATGTTTTTTTATTTCTTCCTTTGGCACGCACCGTTAAATACCGTCAGTTTTTTTCGGTAAATGCTATAGCAATCTGGAATAAACTACCCAGAAGTATTAAAATTCAGCAAAACTATCCTTTGTTCACGAGAGCTGTCACTAGTTTTCTACATTCAGGACACCTTCCACGAATTTTGGGTGCTGATTCTCTGGAAGCTCTTTTCCGTTCTGATGGCGTCCACGGACTCTGAATCCTATGCCGGACTTCATGCTGAAGGCAATATTGCTGGCTCTGCAGTCCGTAATCGGGTTATTCCTCAGTCTACAGCTAGCAGCCGCTCGCCGGCATACTTGCTGCTAGTACAGAAGACCAGATCCACAACACCGAAAGGAGAAGTACTAACTGTGCACCTGTGTCAACACTTCCCTGTCCTAAACTTTAATCTGTTCAACAAGCTGCAGTTTTTTCTCCTGAAAATACCTTAAAGAACGATCAGGAGTTTTTTTTCACTGTCAGCTGGACCCTTACTGTATATATCCCTTTTGACCTTGCCTGTAAACTGGCAATAAATAAAATAATAAATAATAATAGATGGAGGTAATTTTGGTTTTGAAGTAAGTATTGCGTTTGTGTGTAGAAATGGTGTATTGAATGGGCAACTCGGCCACGGTAAGAATAGGTGGAAATAAGTTAGGTTTTCAAGTAACTACTTAAGTTTGTGTGTAGAAATTGTGCATGGAAGAATCTTCCCAGCAACGGTCAGGATAGGTGGAGGTGAGTTAAGTTCTTTATTTAATACTTGAGTTCGTGGGTAGATATGGTGTATTAAAGAAGCTTCTCAGCCAAGGTCAGAATAGGTGGAGGTTATTTAGGTTTTGAAGTTAATACTTGAGTTCTGAATAAGTACTTGCATTTGTGTATAGAAATGGTTTATTGAAGAGGCTTCTCGGCCACGGTTAGAATAGGTGGAGATAAGTTAGGTTCTGAAGTAACAACGTAAGTTTGTGTGTAGAAATGGTTTATGGAAGAATCTTCTCAGCAGCGATCAGAATAGGTGGAGGTTAGTTACGTTCTGAATTGAATACTTGAGTTTGTGGGCTGAAATGGTGTATTAAATAAGCTTCATAGCAACGGTGAGAAAAGGTGGATCTAAGTTAGGTTCTGAAGTTTATGCTTGCTTTGTGTGTAGAAATGTTGCATGGAAGATGCTCCTCCGCCACGGTCAGAAAAGGTGAAATTTAGTTAGGTTCCGAAGTTACTATTTGAGTTTGTGTGTAGAAATGGTGCATGGAAGAATCTTTTCAGCCACGGTCAGAATAGGTGGAGATTAGTTAGGTTCTGAATTAAATACTTGAGTTTGTGGGTAGAAATGGTGTATTGAGGAAGCTTCTTAGCCACGGTTAGTTTAGGGGGCGGTTAGTTTGGTTCTGAAGTGACTTCGGGAGATTGCGTGTTGAAATGTTATTTTGAAGAAGCTTCTGAGCCACGGTCTTAATAGTTGGAGTTAAGTTATGTTCTGAAGTGAATGCTTGCTTTTGTGTGTAGAAATGGTGCATGGAAGAATCTTCTCAGTCACGGTCAGAATAGGTGGAGATTAGTTAGGTTCTGAATTAAAAACTTGAGTTTGTGGGTAGAAATGGTGAATTGAGGAAACTTCTTAGCCAAGGTTAGTCTTGGGGGCGGTTGGTTAGGTTCTGTAGTAACTACGGGAAATTGCGTGTAGAAATGTTATTTTGAAGAAGCTTCTGAGCCACCCTCATAATAGTTGGAGGTAAGTTATGTTCTGAAGTTAATGCTTGCTTTTGTGTGTACAAATGGTGCATGGAAGAAGCTTCTCAGTTAAGGTCAGAAAAGATGGAGGTTAGTTAGGTTCTGAAGTTAATACTTGCGTTTGTGTGTAGAAATGGTGTACTGAAGAAGCTTCTCATCCACGGTCAGAATAGATGGAGGTAATTTTGGTTGTGAAGTTAGTACTTGCGTTTGTGAGTAGAAATGGTGTTTTGAAGAGGCAACTTGGCCACTGTTAGAATAGGTGGAGGTAAGTTAGGTTTTCAAGTTACTATGTAAGTTTGTGTGTTGAAATGGTGCATGAAAGAATCTTCCCAGCCACGGTCAGGATTTGTAGAGGTGAGTTAAGTTCTGAATTCAATTCTTGAGTTTGTGGGTAGATATGGTGTACTGAAGTGGCTTCTCAGCCACGGTCAGAATAAGTGGAGCTTAGTAAGGTTCTGAAGTTTATACTTGAGTGCATGGAAGAAGCTTCTCAGCCACGGTCAGAAAAGGTGGAGCTAAATTATGTTCTGAAGTTACTACTTCAGGTTGTGTGTAGAAATGGTGTATTGCAGAAGCTTCTCAGCCATGGTTAGATTAGGTGGAGGGTAGTTATGTTCTTAAGTTAATACTTAAGTTTGTGTGTAGAAATGGTGTATTGAAGAAGCTTCTCAGCAGCGGTCAGAATAGGAGGAGGTTATTTAGGTTCTGAAGTAAGTACTTAATTTGTGTGTAGAAATGCTGTATTGAAGAGGCTTCTCAGCCACGGTTACAATATGTGGAGGAAAGATAGCTTCTGAAGTAATTCCTTTAGTTTGTGTGTCGAAATGGTGCATGGAAGAATCTTCCCAGCCACGGTCAGAATAGGTGGAGGTGAGTAAGGTTCTTAATTAATTACTTAATTTTGTGGGTAGATATGGTGTATTGAAGAAGCTTCTCAGCCACGGTCAGAATAGGTTGAGGTTATTAAGGTTCTGAAGTAAATACTTGAGTTTGTGTGAAGAAATGGTGTACTGAAGTGGCTTCTCAGCCACGGTCAGAATAGGTGGAGGTAGGTAAGGTTCTGTAGTTAATACTTGAGTTTGTGTGTAGAAATGGTGCATGGAAGAAGCTTCTCGGTCACGGTCAGAATAGATGGAGGTAATTTTGGTTTTGAAGTAAGTACTTGCGTTTGTGTGTAGAAATAGTTTATTGAATGGGCAACTCGGCCACGGTAAGAATAGGTGGAAATAAGTAAGGTTTTCAAGTTACTACTTAAGTTTGTGTGTAGAAATGGTGCATGGAAGAATCTTCCCAGCAACGGTCAGGATAGGTGGAGGTGAGTTAAGTTCTTTATTTAATACTTGAGTTCGTGGGTAGATATGGTGTATTAAAGAAGCTACTCAGCCAAGGTCAGAATAGGTGGAGGTTATTTAGGTGTTGAAGTTAATACTTGAGTTCTGAATTTAGTACTTGCATTTGTGTATAGAAATGGTGTATTGAAGAGGCTTCTCGGCCACGGTTAGAATAGGTGGAAATAAGTTAGGTTCTAAAGTAACAACGTAATTTTCTGTGTAGAAATGGTTTATGGAAGAATCTTCTCAGCAGCGGTCAGAATAGGTGGAGGTTAGTTAGGTTCTGAATTGAATACTTGAGTTTGTGGGCTGAAATGGTGTATTGAAGAAGCTTCTCAGCAACGGTTAGAATAGGTGGATGTTAGTTAGTTCTGAAGTTAATGCTTGCTTTTGTGTGTTGAAATGTTGCATGGAAGATGCTTCTCCGCCACGGTCAGAAAAGGTGAAGTTTAGTTAGGTTCCGATGCTACTACTTGAGTTTGTTTGATGAAATGGTGCATGGAAAGAATCTTCTCATTCACGGTCAGAATAGGTGGAGATGAGTTAGGTTCTGAATTAAATACTTGAGTTTGTGGGTAAAAATGGTGTATTGAGGAAGCTTTTTAGCCACGGTTAGTCTAGGGGTTGTTAGTTATGTTCTGAAGTTACTACGGGAAATTGCGTGTAGAAATGTTATTTTGAAGAAGCTTCTGAGCCACGGTCATAATAGTTGGAGGTAAGTTATGTTCTGAAGTTAATGCTTGCTTTTGTGTGTACAAATGGTGCTTGGAAGAAGCTGCTTAGTTAAGGTCAGAATAGATGGAGGTTAGTTAGGTTCTGAAGTTAATACTTGCGTTTGTGTGTAGAAATGGTGTATTGAAGAAGCTTCTCATCCACGGTCAGAATAGATGGAGGTAATTTTGATTGTGAAGTTAGTAATTGCGTTTGTGTGTAGAAATGGTGTTGTGAAGAGGCAACTCGGCCATGGTTAGAATAGGTGGATGTTAGTTAGGTTTTCAAGTTACTACATAAGTTTGTGTGTAGAAATGGTGCATGGAAGAATCTTCCCAGCCACGGTCCGGATAGGTGGAGGTGAGTTTAGTTCTGAATTTAATTCTTGAGTTTGTGAGTAGATATGGTGTATTGAAGAAGCTACTCAGCCACGGTCAGAATAGGTTGAGGTAATTAAGGTTCTGAAGTAAATACTTGAGTTTGTGTGAAGAAATGGTGTACTGAAGTGGCTTCTCAGCCACGGTCAGAATAGGTGGAGGTAGGTAAGGTTCTGTAGTTAATACTTGAGTTTGTGTGTAGAAATGGTGCATGGAAGAAGCTTCTCGGTCACGGTCAGAATAGATGGAGGTAATTTTGGTTTTGAAGTAAGTACTTGCGTTTGTGTGTAGAAATAGTTTATTGAATGGGCAACTCGGCCACGGTAAGAATAGGTGGAAATAAGTAAGGTTTTCAAGTTACTACTTAAGTTTGTGTGTAGAAATGGTGCATGGAAGAATCTTCCCAGCAACGGTCAGGATAGGTGGAGGTGAGTTAAGTTCTTTATTTAATACTTGAGTTCGTGGGTAGATATGGTGTATTAAAGAAGCTACTCAGCCAAGGTCAGAATAGGTGGAGGTTATTTAGGTGTTGAAGTTAATACTTGAGTTCTGAATTTAGTACTTGCATTTGTGTATAGAAATGGTGTATTGAAGAGGCTTCTGGGTCACGGTTAGAATAGGTGGAAATAAGTTAGGTTCTAAAGTAACAACGTAATTTTCTGTGTAGAAATGGTTTATGGAAGAATCTTCTCAGCCGCGGTCAGAATAGGTGGAGGTTAGTTAGGTTCTGAATTGAATACTTGAGTTTGTGGGCTAAAATGGTGTATTGAAGAAGCTTCTCAGCAACGGTTAGAATAGGTGGATGTTAGTTAGGTTCTGAAGTTAATGCTTACTTTTGTGTGTTGAAATGTTGCATGGAAGATGCTTCTCCGCCACGGTCAGAAAGGGTGAAGTTTAGTTAGGTTCCGATGTTACTACTTGAGTTTGTTTGAAGAAATGGTGCATGGAAGAATC
>WEDG01014778.1:0-19833 GCA_017591395.1 Schistocephalus solidus | reverse complement strand
CGTGCTACTGTCTTCCACCATTGTCCTTCCGGCCCATCCATGTGTCCACTCCTTTCTTCCTATCCTTTTCACTTATCCTTCTTTATCCATTCACTATCTTTCCCTGTATACATTGTGCCATAATATTTCTTCCTTTCCATCCCTCCTCTGTCTACACTCCATTCTCTACTATTCCATCACAAGTTCTCTGCACTGGCAAATCTGGCTATGCCTATACACCCTAAAATGCATTATGATAGTCCACTGTGGCCCTCTGACTCAAATAGACAAGCCTGTTTCCTTCACTATTTTCATCCACTGTCCTTCTATATATGTCTGTTTAATCCATGCATGCTTTCCATATTTTTCCATCCACTGTCCATTCCATAAAGATGTCCATGCTGTGTTTCCTGTGTCCTTCCTTTCCTTTTCCTTATTTTATTTTGTGTGCCTGTGTCATCAAGTCCATAGTTTCCACTGTGTGCTCAGGTTCTGTCTCCTTCTTTCCACCACTCTGCTGTCCTTTTCTGTCATTCCATGTGGTGTGTGTCTTCCTGGTCCTTGGTCAGTGTCTGGTCATTTCCTCCATCGTCCCACAATGTGTGTGTTCCTTTCCATGTCTGCTGTGTTTCTGTGTGTGGCTGTGTCCGTCCTGCTGTGCTGTGTCTGGTCAGTGTCGGTCTCCATTCCTTGTCCTCCATGTGCTCTGTGTCCTGTGTCTGTGTCCTTCCTCCTTCTTCCTTCTGTCATCATCCGGTCCATGCTCAGGCTTTCATGGCCACCTGTTGGTTGGTCCACCATGTGTTGGTCCATCTCCATTCCATTCAGGTGTGCACTGTGGAATATCATGGCTGCCTCCACTCGTGTCATTCTGTTTGTCTGTCTCGTCCTCGTTCTGTGTGTGTGTGCTGTCTGTCCACTGGGGTTATTCTGTCTATGCATGCCTCGGTCTGTGGTCTCATGGGCTAGGGGCATGTGATAAGTTAGTGGTGTGTGTGTGTGTGTGTGTGTGTGTGTGTGTGTGGTGTGTGTGTGTGTGTGTGTGTGTGTGTGTGATGATGATGATGATGATGATGATGATGATGATGATGATGATGGGGATGATGATGATGATATGTAGTGGTGTGATGATGATGATGTTGATGATGAGTGTGTGATGTGGTGATTGATGATGATGATGATGATGATGATGATGATGATGATGGTGATGATGATGATGATGATGGGATGATGATGATGATGATGATGATGATGATGATGATGATGGTGATGATGATGATGGTGGTGATGGTGATGATGATGATGATGATAGTGATGATGATGATGATGATGATGATGATGATGATGATGATGATGATGATTGATGATGATGATGATGATGAGTGATGGTGATGATGATGATTGATGATGATGATGATGATGTTGATTGATGATGATGATGATGATGATGAGTGATGATGTATTGATGATGATGATGATGATGATGATGATGATGATGATGATGATGATGATGGTGATGATGATGATGATGATGATGATGATGATGATGATGATGATGATGATGATGATATTGATGATGATGATGCTGATGATGATGATGATGATGATGATGATGATGATGATGGTATTGATGATGATGATGATGATAGATGATGATGATGATGATGATGATGATGATGATATGATGATGATGATGATGATGATGATGATGATGATGGTATTGATGAGTGATTGATGATGATGATGATGATGATGATGATGATGATGATGATGATGATGATGATGATGATGATGATGATGATGATGATGATGATGATGATGATGATGATGATGATGATGATGATGATGATGATGATGATGATGATGATGATGATGATGATGATATTGATGATGATGATGATGATGATGATGATGATGATGACATTATACCGTACTTCCGACATAGGTACTAGCTAAAAGCCCAGATACGTGTCTCGCGGATGTTTCTGCTGCTGCGTGATCGCAGCGACGAAGTTCGAAGCTCATCATCGAAGTCCCCAGCGCGTTCTCTATGCGGTTTTCTGAGTATGTGGACTCCAGAGAAGAATCGGGTAGACGCATTTCTGAAATTATTTAGTGCAATACATGGATTCAGGTGATTCGGACGCGACTTTTTAGGGTCCGGACCGAAATTTCCAATGAAGTGTGTTCGAAGACAATCAGCACTGTGGAGATAATAACTGCGCATTCAATGCCATTCTGCAAACAGAGTGAGTGCCACTAAAGTCGAATTATGGATCTTATATACTTATACATAGCATTCACCATTAAATGTGGAATTGCAATCTGTTGCTCCGTTTCGACGGGAAAGTTTGAAGAATTATGGGTGACGGCGAAGTGGTGATTTTAAAGCATGACTTTGATGACTCTCCCGCTAAACTGCTTCTCTGGATTAGTGAGCACCAGACCAAGAATTTCACTGTTCCACAAATGCTCAAAGTCAGAAGAGAAGGCTAGCGTTTTTGATTTCCAGCTCTGACGCATCAATGCGGCGCCATTGACCGGTTAAATCAACGAGGCAGATTTGAAGATGACTGTCAAAATTATGTTTGGGGCCCATGAGTCGTAGCCACCAGAAACCAAAGGCATGAGCCATACATATCATCGGGCTTTAAAGTTCGGGCCATCAATTTTCTCTACTCACACTCACCGGGAAATTTTCTTATGTATACATGGACTGGCCCATTTCAGTGAGACTCTGCTGTCCACCACTCTTTCGTTTATGCTAACTTCTCGATAAGAAAGAGTCGTTTTGCAAAGCGATGCCTGTACCCATTTTATATGAAAGCTAGCGCAATGGTGCTACGCTGCATTCTGCGGACTACTCGTTCATGATGCCGGTTGCCTTCGGTTACTAAAAATAATCTTCTGTTCTCTTCCGCTCGCTCCTCTCTCTCCTCTCTCTCTCTCTCTCTCTCTCTCTCTCTCTCTCTCTCTCTCTCGGAGGCTTGGGAACTGCAATTCAGGCGTGACTTCTCATTCTCTCGACTGGCAGCTGGCAGCCCTGAGATTCCCACGCACTCAGCTGTACCAGTTCGACAAAGGGATTTTACCTGGTTCGGTGCTCATATAGCTATTTCTTTTGACTTGAGTTAGGACAAGGTTGGCTGATGATAACAAGTAAGCTTGGAAACTGACCATCGAGTATATTAGACCCATGCGGTATTTATTGCAGGAGTCTATACTGGCCGCCGAGGAAAGGACTACCGACCCGCGGCCAACCTTGGAAAGATGGAACAGCGACTCACACTGGATCTACCCGAGTCCCTGGTTGAATTCAACTTCTACACGCCACTCATCGGCCTTGCGGTGCCTTGTCTAAAGGTCCATTTGGTGGTGAGATCGGAGATGTTTTCCACCTCCCCGCTCTGCCGATCATGAGGAGTCTTCCACTGAGAACTATTAGTTCGGCGTCCAAAAGAAGAGTTTAGTACAGAACGTCACCTGCTGTGAGGTGCACCCCTCCCCCACGATAGAGCGACGTGCTCTTGTCCAGGCATCTGGGTAGAAACCGTCTGTGGCAGCTTGTACCTCGGCGCGACAGTGACTGCAGGAAAGGTGTCTGGGATTTCGCAACGCGCGCCCATGCGCTCCGAATGTATGAGCATGGTGAGAATGGCAGAGGAGTTCTTAGCGATGCTCACGTGCATGCATGTGCGCTGAGTGCGCACGTGCGTCTGTTGATGCGTCCTTATGCGTTTGTGCGCGTACGCGGCTGAGTGGAAGCCATTGTGTCGAAATTCTTACCCGGTCGTCGGATGAACGTACGCAGGCTGGGAACTGTGTGCGATTTCGGTAAATGGTAGCGTGTAGTACCCAACCGTTTGTTGCTGTTCCTGCCGCTTCAAAAGCTGTCAGGAGACAGCAGTAGGCAGTGATTCTGAAAGCAACTGCTGTCGTGTTGAGGGGCCCGTATGTAGTGGTGCCGTGGCAACCGGAGTTGTAGCTGGGTGCTTAATACTACAGCCATAATAACTGGGTTGCGGTTTCACTACGGAAACTGTGACCAGAGGACTGCCGCGCTTCCAGTCCTTGCTGCATTATTTCACTAAGGAAAAAGGCGTTGCAATGCAAGGTGGGCGGTTCTAGCACTTTGTTTTGGTTTAACGGTATGAAAGCATGACTGGGAAAAATGATACTCCGGCAAACGGCATTTGTAGAAGCTTCAAGAAACTTTAACCGAAGAGATTCGCTTATAGAAAGCTGCATTGAATTTCTGAAAATTAGTGGATTTAAAGGACCCAAAATGAGCGATGGAGCATTTCCCTGTGTCTTTAGAATATTGTCGCGAATTTAATTCAATACACCTCCTTGATCGGCCAAATGCGCACTGGGTAAGATATAACCGGCTCTGGATTTGAAAATTCGAAGAACCAGAATGTATGCGCGAAAGAGAAACGAAGACGCATAGGTACGTTTCACACTTGTACATGGTGCGAGCTATGATCAGTCGCCTTGCGATCCATACGCATTGAAGATCTACGATGGCGGATCTGGACAGCTCAAACATTCTCTTATATCTAGCGGAAATGCGACTGGATACCGAAAGGTCCAACGACCACTTCCATGTTTAGGCCGAACTGTGTACCGAAGCCGGGTTCGCGAGTTCACCTCCGCTTCGAGGCTCACATCTGGGCAAAAGACACCCAGAAAGACGACAGCAACACTGTGCCAGCGGAGGATGGATAACGCAGCAAATGCCTAAGCCACCTCTCACAGTCGTCTGGAGAATACTCTGGGATGTCTTCATAATGTTGCCCCAGCATGAATGCGGGTCTGTATAATTTGAGACGAAGTCTGTGTACTTCATTCGAAGGATGAGTCCTCAAGCAGTTATGGTGAAATGCCTCCAGTTTTCGCTCATCTTGCGTGCATAGCCGGTATGCACAGCCGTAAGAAGAACTGGCCGGACAGACTCACGGTACACGCAGATCTTTGTGGCGATAAGTCATCATCATGTCACAGGCACTTTCAAGACTTAGAAAACCCACCGAGTAGCATCGATTCGGAGAATGCCATCGTTACTCTGTTCATTCGACAAAACCTCGCCCCGTGGTAGTTGAAACTGTCACCACCCTCTTCACGTTGACAGCCAGGAGATCTCGAGAGGGCCTTCTGCTGCAGTCAAGGATGCAACTTTCGAAATCACTTTTGGTTTCCCGCGTTTATGGATGAATCGACCGGCTCAAAAGAATTAATTCAGCGGTGACACCATACGTCGAAGCAGGCTTGAGGCGAGCAAAGAGGCGATATCCTCAAGGCATATTCGAGGTTGACCAGTCCGGTGCTCAGGTGACTCTAAATAGAGGAAAGTCGGCATTTTCTTTTGATTGCTCATCGCTGGATCAGCCGCGTGACGCTTGAGCTCCGCAAGTGTTTACTGAACCCGCGTGACTAGAGCGGTTTCGGTCCATTTGGCGAGAAACCGCCATTCGCGAGGCTCACGTGGAGACTGACGGTGAAGTATTATAGGTTGAGAATGCGGCACCGCCGTGTTCTGTCCCACGAAATCCCCGACGGTTGACGAAAGTGACGGTGCGAAAATTGAGTGGGGGCACGGTGGCAGATAGTTGTGAGGAGGTCAGAAAGCTAAAGCGAGTTCAGTCTACCTAAAATGAACCTGGAGTTGGGTTCGATGTTTCGGGGAAAAGAATCTCAGATTGCTCTAGAAATTCGCTGGTTAACGAGGTTTGAAACTCACTTTTTAATCACCGATAGAAGATGACATGGAAACTTGTCCGGTGAACAAAGAGGTTGCCTATATAAGTAATAAAATGACAATAGGCGGCAGGAGATGATCAAAGACCGACAAAAGAGAGAGATGAACGTTGCGACAAGGACGAAAGGAGACTGGAATAGTAATTTTGGCTTGTTAGCCGTCATCAGTCCAGCCATACCGAAACCCCAGGGGTGTCGCGCGCGAAGGCTCAAACTTACGATCTGCTGGTTAGAAGTCCGACGCTCCGCCCATTGCACCACGAAGCCTCGCTGTCTTTATCGTTTTGAGGCGCTCATCCGGTTGGTTACAGGACTCCTCGTCACTGTGCGCTTGTAAAGGGATCACTCTCGAGCCGCCAGCAGCCATGCGGCCTCGGAGGAGAATATGAGCAGACTCAACAAAAGCAGCATACCACAGTAGCCAGACACGAATGTCATTTCCTGGCTTCTTAGCCGTCATCAACGTAATATACCCAACCCCAGGAAATTGTAGAGACCAGATGTTTCCGGACCGTGACCGTTGGTTGGGAATTTCAGCTTTTCTAACCAGAAGTGACAATAGGCTGTACGATTACACTAAAGCTCCAGCGGCAGGCGCGAAGACCTGTAAGATTTCCGGAGGACGCAAAGCCGTAATTTACGCAAATGAAGCATCGCAAAGAGGAAACAGTACGCGGGAGGTTTTAAGCTGATCAATTCGGCTGACAAACTGCTTTCGCTCATCAGAATCTGTATTTGCATGCCGAAAGAAAAACATGGAAACCATCATCTATCTTCTTGGTCCAGTGTAGCTACGTAAAAGGATCAGTCGGCTGGGACTTCCTCAATGCTCTCGATGCCGTGAACTGATGAGGGAACCAGGAAAAACTAAACATACTTTAATGTCTTTAAGAAGTCGAGATTTTGCGAACGTACGCTTTCAATTATTAATCACCAGGCATTTACAATGATATTTTAATGTTTTGGCCGGTTCACGCTGATATTATGGTAACTTCACACTATGACCACATAACTGACTTAATAAACATCCGCGAAGTAATCGCGGATTAACCGGAGGACCGATGCCTGTGATACCCGTCAACATCCGTCTTGGGTGCCCTAGGCCCATCAAACATCGCAAATGCTTGCCAATAGAAATGGAAACGGGTTCGAGTCGTGGGTCACGCAAATCTGGGTTTTGGTAAGCCTGGTTAACGATGAATGCTGAGCCGGTCTTCCTGAGCATGAGGCACCTGCCACATGACAATATGCCCATAGCTCTGATTAGCATTATCAGCAAAGACAAGGGATATTTTTCCGGAAATGTTCCTCTGCCTACCACTAGCAGCTGTGCGGCAACTGACGTGGCAGGGTGAGTCGAGGCAGCATGGGGACAAGTGAGTTCTGTCAGCGATCGGTGAGGTTAATTAGCAAATGCCCATAGAAAGATAGCAGAACACATCAAGTCCCCGCGTTGGCCATCCCTTACTTTTGTACGTTCTGTTTGGAAGGAAGCGGGGAGGACGGGGGTTAGAGCGAGTTCCGCTTGGAGGAACTCGAGCTAGGTCGGACGAAGGAACACCGCCTCTGGTGGATAGCTCATCCTCGAATCTCTCTAGTCTTGCAGAGTTCGACTAGAGAACTGCGTGAAATATTTACCACGGGGACAAAATTTGAGGGAAAAACTTGAATTAACAGTCTTTTGATGAGAGGAGAGGAGAGAGAGAGGGACACAGCGTGCTGTGGGACGATCAAATGTTCGTAGGCTAATAATAAACTTCTTGTTACCGCGATCACTTCTTCTTCTTCTTCTTCTTCTTCTTCTTCTTCTTCTTCTTCTTCTTCTTCTTCTTCTTCTTCTTCTTATGAATATTGGTTTCTTTTGGAGTTCACATATGAATGGCCAATGACAGTGGCATGAACGGTGCTGACCAGTGACCAATGATAGTCGCGCTGCCCATGTATAGCGACCTTCCGTGATCCTTCGACTGTGCCCTGGCGTCCGTGCACAGTGGTCCACCTCAGCGCAACGCGCCCTTAGAGATTGAGCGCCAGTGAGACCGCCACTGATATCCGTTGGATGCCTTCTCCGGTGTCTCCTAGAGCTGTAAGACCAGAGTGAGGAGGGAGGAGGAGGAGGAGGGAGGGAGGAGGAGGAGGAGGGCGATTATCAGATGCTGATGACGACGATGACGACGATCATAATAATAAAATTATTAAATTCAAAACTTTTTATTCCGTGTACTTCCAGGGTACGCAAGCATTTCCAGTGCATTTTAAGAGCAATTAAGCAAACACTGTTATATATTTAGTTCGTGTTTATAGCATGGACAATCTGGTATGATAACGGTTAGGAATCAGAGAAAAAACTCTTTCCAATTTGATCAAAAACGAGAAAATGTGAAGGTAATTTGTTAGAAAAAATGCCGCATATTGAACGGTAAATACGCGGGTGGGACAGAAGCGTCCTGCAGGTGAGAGTGTTATTGAGTCCAAAACGTGACTCGTCAAGGGAGGATTCCTAAATTGGATGAGGCTATTTTCTCATAATCTTTTTTGGATGTAAAGAGAGCTATCGCCAGGGTGGTGACACAGAGGGAACCCGTCGCGATCCATCACAGTTCACAGTTTGGGAGGGTGACCAAAGCGCGATGAGATGTGACCAAGATACTTCTTCGCTGAGCAACCAAACTACCAACATAGGACGAAAAACATAGGAATCTGCCATGCACTTGAAGAGTACACTTAGAGTTGAAACGAGGAGAGCACACTAAAAAACGCAAAGATCACGCTGCAGGGGGTAATATCAGCGGACTTAAAATCTAAATTTAAAAAGTTTTTATAAGAATCATATCGACCCTTTGTTAGGAAAGGCGAATATCCTCCATTGAACATGTTAAAAAGTAGACAACATTTATTTCCGATGCAAACAAACGAGTGGCAGAAGAAGAAGAAGACGGTGAACATTTTTTAGCCCATGAGAATCCAAACCATTCAGATCAATAAACTTCTTGTTCTAGCGATCGCATCTTCGTTTTGGTTTTGTTGTTGTTGTTGGTGGCACACCTAGGGGTCCCGGCCGCGCCAGCCACCTGCGCCCTCTCCCACCTCCGGTCTTCTTTACGCTGTCATGACATCGGGCTCAGGTGGGGGAGAAGGAGAGAGTGCGTTAGCTGCAGCGCAAGGCTGCTATCACTTAAAACTAATCCATGCGCAAGTCACCGTCCCTGCACCACACTTCTATGGAGCATATGGCGGACATCGTCGGACTACGATTGTCGAAATGTCGTGTTGTTGTTGTTGTTGCTCTTATTATTATTATTATTATTATTATTATTATTATTATTATTATTATTATTATTATTATTATTATTATTATAATTATTCTAAGCATTTTATTTTCTTCGACCTTTAAGTACGAATGGTAGCGCTATGACCGGTGCCGACCAGCGATTGATCGATAATAGCACCACCCAGTTATCACGCACCTCCAGAGTCAACCCCACCCCGGCTAGGCCTTCCTCTGCTTGTCTCCGGTTGCGGTGGGGGGAGGTGATGCGCCTCGGCATTTCCACTTTGGGCGGCCGTCTGTCGAGATTTCAAAGGACCTACTAATGCTGGGTGGCTCAGATACGGAAGGAAATTATGCCGCGGGCGTGTGTGGGTGTTTACGCTCGTTGCGCGCATAATGATTATAATCGAAGTGAGCAATCTCGGGCACGCAGGCTGTTGCTGCCGCTACTGTCAGCGGCTGACTGTTATTATGCAATCTGCGGAGACGCAGTCCACGTGCGTTGATTGCACCTAAGAGGTTGACAACAAGATGCCAAGACGGACTGTCGTCCCTGTGGAAGAGCTACTCTTGCCTAGTCACACTGTTCACTCTCCACGCTTAGCCCTGCCCCTCCACCCCACCTCCCACCCCACTCCACCACCCCCTCCGAAAGGGGTGGATGGGGGCAACAGCACGCAGGGAAAGTCCCTTTAGGAGGCGGAAGTGGGTGTCCAGTCGGGGCCTGGCGGTTTGTCTGTTCGATCCCTGAGCCGACTGGAGAAAGGTCGACCCGGAAAGTTCCCATCAACTGTACTCGTCAGACTTGTTTTCGAAGAAACGCAGTACCGAAAAAGAAAAGGAACACTGATACTGCCGTTTCTGACTTATTAGCCGTCGTCAGCCAACCGTATTAAACACCGGATCCTCGAAGCCGTTCACCAATCGCGTTACCGGATATATTCATCCCGTTGTGCGTTGGGGCGCACGCTTGAGCCCCTCCAGCAACCAATCAGTGGCTAGTACTGAAGGCAAAATAGTACAACCGACAAAGATAGATGAGACTGGAAAGGCCAGTCCTGACTTATTAGACATCCTCAATACAAAACCCAACTCTAGGTTGTACACACTTTTAACACAAACATACTAGATGCTAGTTAAATATACCGTAGCATGCTATATTCTCACCATATGGGAAAAATGTGCAGTTTTGGTGGCTTCGTGTACGTTTTTTCACATTTTCTTTAAATCTTCTATTTCCTGGTCGTCTTTTTTGATGGAAAACGACATCACACCAGTTAAACCATTACGATTACCGTTTTATTGCGTGCCCTACGAGGTTGGCCCAACAGCGGTTAATTGCTTGTGAAGTATTAGGTCTCAAGTATGACACTTTTGCCAGTTCAGCGGTAGGTAGAAAAGCCTGGTACCCGAGAGACCAGCAGTCAGTGGGATATGGATGATGATGATGATGATGATGATGATGATGATGATGATGATGATGATGATGATGATGATGATGATGATGATGATGATGATGATGATGATGATGATGATGATGATGATGATGATGATGATGATGATTCCTTGAACCCACTTGTGAAAAACTCGGCTGCCTCGGTGGGATTTGAACCCATGCCAGCAAGGGGGAAGGCTTTAGTACAACCAACGGTCTAGCCAACTGAGCTACGAGGCCCTACCGGGAGCCTCAAGTGTGTCAAAGGAATGATTAAAATCTGCCAAAATCCTCTGCTAATTAATTGTGCCTGGGAGTCATCTGGTGGATTCTAGATTGCTTGCTAAGGATATCCTTCTTGGGCAGTCAGCTTACTGTATGAGAATTGGTGGATTCTATACGCTGCAGTAGGCTGGGCGGTAACTTAACCCAAATTTGATTAAACTCACGGCTCTATGTGGGGCCACACAGGTCAGTTGGCTAGAGCCTTGGCTGTACTTAAGCCTTCCCCTTGCTGGCGTGCGTTCGAATGCCACCGAGGCGGCCGAGCTTTTCTCAAATGGGTCAAAGGAATTATTCGAATCTTCCAAAATCCTCTACTGATGTGGGTTTTACTTTGGTGACTTATCCTTGTCCAACCACTGAGATGAGCATTTATAGTTATAATCTTGGATACATTTTTCAGCTTACTTTACAATTCGTTTCACAAATCAATCAATTTTGTGGAGAGAAAGCAACATTATGTCAGCCTCAAAACTTTGTTTCTTTTTTATTTAGTTTAGGTACAACCCATATAATCAACTTTTCCCCATTTTCACTTGTATGAGCGAATTAATATATTTTGCTCGCTAATACCAAACGTCCGCGATACTTCCTATGCACTTATGACTAGATGGTGACTTTCAGTTTGTCATTCTCACTTTTAATTCTGGCCGAGTGCGTGGCTCATTCGAGAATTCAAAGTAACCGCAAGGAAATTTCGTAAACCAATTGGATACATTGGCAGATTAACGCTGACTGATTGGTTACGGGACTCACTCATCCCTTTCTGCTTTGGGGCTCACTGTCGAGCCCACTAGCAGCTGAACAGCGTAATGACAGATTGCAATTACCGAAAAAGGCAATGGAGACTGGAAGGGCCATTTCTGGGTTATTAGTTCTCATCAGCTATCACACCCAACCCCAGGTGGTGCAACACCCGAGGAGCACAACCGCTACCTGTCGAGCAGAAGTTCACAGCTCTGACCACTGAGCCACGGGCTCGTTGTCTTGCCAGCTGATTAATGCTCACCGTTCTGCCTTGGAGCCCCGCCAGCCGCCGAACAGCGGATTAATCACTGGCAACCGGCAAGACAATGAGCCCGTGTTGCAGTGGGTAGAGCGTTGGACGAGCCAGGGGTTTCTGCTTTTCTTGGTGTGCCCCAAAACGGGCCACGTGGTAGATGCGTTGGACCAACACGGGGGCCACATCAGGGCACGGCAGGCGTTATTCGTGTTGCGCTCCCATAACAAATGCCGAACATGGAGGTGTGGTGGCACGCCTAGGGGCGGCTAGGACTTAGGGGACCCGGCCGCGCCAGCCACCTGCGTCCTCTCCCGCCTCCGGTCTTCTTGACTCTGTCTTGACACTGGGTTCAGGTGGGGAGGAGGAGAGAGTGCGGTAGATGCAGCGCAAGTCTACTATCACTTTAAACTAAATCACGCGCAAGTCACTGTCCCTGCTCCACTTTCCCATGGAGCATACGGTGGACATCGTCGGACTACGACGGTCGAACTGTCGGGTAGAGCGTTGGACATGTAATCATCAGGTAACGGGTTAGAGCCTCTGGTGGTTCACCATCTGGGGTTGGCAATGGCTGACTGATGAAGGCTAAGGAGCTAAAAAATGGCCACTCCAATCTCCATTGTCCTTACCGGCATTGTTTATCTGAAGTTGATACCATCTACTGTGTGGTAACATTAAAGCAAAATATACCATTGATAGAATGCACTTACCAACAAAGAGAAGGGAGACTTGAATGACAATCTTTGGCTTATTAGCCATCATCAGCTAGCCATACCCAAGCCCAAGGTGCTGGAACTCGAGGCTGGAAATCACGACCTGTTGGTTAGAAGTCTCACGCTCTAATCCGAGTTTTCTGTGCTGCTGTATTTCCACGTGTGCCCCCTAAACGGGCCACGTGGTAGATGCGTTGGACCAACACGGGGGCCACATCAGGGCACGGCATGCGTTATTCGGGTTGCGCTCCGCTAACAAATGCCGAACATGAAGGTGTGGTGGCACGCCTAGGGGCGGCTAGGACTTAGGGGACCCGGCCGCGCCAGCCACCTGCGTCCTCTCCCGCCTCCGGTTTTCTTGACTCTGTCTTGACACCGGGCTCAGGTGGGGGAGGAGGAGAGAGTGCGGTAGATGCAGCGCAAGTCTACTATCACTTTAAACTAAATCACGCGCAAGTCACCGTCCCTGCTCCACTTTTCCATGAGCATACGGTGGACATCGTCGGACTACGACGGTCGAACTGTCGTATTTCCATGTACGAACTCATATTTCATAATTGTGCAAGCTTCGTATTTTTTCATCTTTTTAAAAAATAGTAAAACCTGTTTTTAAAGTTTTTTTTTCAAAGCGCGAAATGATTTAGAAGGAGTGCATATGCGGGAAAAATTTATAGCAAAAAAAAACAAGAATATCGAAATACGACCGGAACATGAAATACTAAGCTGTTAAAATAGACCATATGCCTCACTTAAACTTTCATACTTGACGACCCAAGACTGAAGCCAACTTTCGAAGCACCCAGCTCGCTCTCTTCTTCACCACACACCCTATTCGATAAGGCCAACAGAGCCGGAAGCAGGCACAGATGCATCGACCATGCTGCAGACCGTCGGTAAAGACGGCCGAACTATCAGCAGTGAGGACAAATTGCGACCGCGCCCATGCGGTTGATGGCCTAGAACTGCTCGGTTTGTGATAGCCGTTTAAGTTGGAAGTGACCAATCCGTGTTCCTTACAAAAAGTGGCATACGCTTCCGGGAAAGTCAGCTAAGTACTATGATTGTCGCTACGTAAAATTGTGGGGAAATGCCATTTGCAGTTTATTTGTGGAGTACAGAGAGGCGTTGCCCACACTGCAGCCTAGACATTTTTTTCGTGATAACACAGGATGCCGGATTGGCCTGTTGAATTTCAAGAGGGGAGATGTGCTTTATCAGTTTACAGGTAAATACTATAAAATTCGAATATATACAATCATGTCAACTAAATAATCAACTATAAGACAGGAAGGCTTAAGTGAGCATACTATTATTTTTCCCTGAACTGCCTATTTTGGTATTTAGCATGTCACCTGCTATTCAAATAACGAAAAGACCAATTTCCTCTGTTTTTTGACCATATATGCAAGGTGTCTATAGTTACATCAGGCCTATGATGGTATTCAGCTTGAAGAGTTACATGAAGGTCAAAAACTCCAGAAGCCGAACATACGAATCAGACCGGAAATAGAAGCGAAATTGCTGGCGTATATGTGTTGCTTTCCAAAACGTTAGCGAGAATATAAACCACTTCTGGTGAGCACTTTCATCTAGGAGCTCTCACCTTTGCAAGTCAGCATTTGTCAACTATGTTTGATGTGCATTTAGAGTACGGGTGGCATCGAGCAATGCCAGAGAATACAACCCACAGGTCGAATGCCTGCCAGGAGAACATCGGTAGCTAATCTCGTGCTAAAACACGCATTAGTTTGACATTTGGCACGTTCCGAAACTTTTTCTCGCATTCGTTCACGATCCGACCTAAGTGCTCTCTCTAATTGGCTCCATAACAGTAAGTGCCGTCAACGTATGACATTCCCGCCAATCAACGCCGTGTGCAGCCGCGGATGCTGACCAACCAGGACATTGTACCCAGGCAAGCTAGCGAATCAAAAGAAGGGCATGTGCACTGGCGCAAACGCGCGCAGGAGCATGCGCGGCGTACTGAAGTGAGGAGGAGGAGAGCAGGGAAATAATGCGCGGCTCACATCGGCGCGACGTTTCGTATTTCACGATCTGGCGCATCTACGGAGTATCATGTATTGCACTCTCAGCGCATGTAACTGGAGCTGACCTAGCCACCACCGCCACCGCCACCTCCTCCTTGCCGTCATCGTCGCTAGGACAACTCGTTGTTGCCGTTCTTGCGGCTGAAAGCCGAATAAGGCGTGGCCCACCACACTGGACCATATGTTCAGAGCAGCCACAGCGGCGGACGCAGGATCAAGTTCCAGCCGGAACGCATACTTGGAAACTGGGCCATCCGGTGAAAGCAGAGTCTCACATTCCTCCTTCGAGTTCCAGGCCCTACAACCACCTCCACCTCCACCGCCAGCGCTACCACAACACCGTGACTGTTATCCACACAATGACAGTGTCTGGTTTAACCTCCCAACTGTCGTCAGCGAACAACCCATCTTCAACCCCTCGACACCTGCCAGCTATGGTTTTATACCTTACGCCGGTTTTATCCCTTCCTCTTCCTCGCCCACAAATGCCTCAAAGTTCTCAAATTCCCTCACCAGTCCCGATTATACTAGCGATCAGATCACTTGTATATGTGAAGTCCTGCAAAAGAGCGGAGATTTTGAGCGACTCAAGCAGTTCTTGGAGTCATTACCTCCCGGCAGTTCTGCACATGTCTCTGAGAGCGTTCTCTGTGCCAGGGCCACGTTGGCCTTCCAGGAGGGCAATTATTCCGACTTATATGCCATCCTGGAGGGAAATGCCTTCACCCCGAACAACCACCAACGTCTGCAGTCGCTCTGAGCTTCAGGCTCATTACGCGGAGGAGGAGAAGATCAAAGGCAAGCCGTTGGGGGGCAGTGGCAAAAGTACCGCGTACGCCGGAAGTTTCCTCTGCCACGGACGATCTGGGACGGGAAGAGACAAGTTATTGTTTCAAGGAGAAATCTCGTGCCATCCTGCGTGACTGGTATACACATAATGCCTATCCCTCGCCGAGGGACAAGCGTGAACTCTCGGATTTGACCGGGCTCACGACCACGCAGGTCTCGAACTGGTTCAAGAATCGTCGGCAACGGGACAGGGCCTCGGACACACGAGAGAGGCATTTCAGGTAAGTGGACAGGAAATTTTAAGCTTAAGGCCTTTGGAGATAGGTGTAAGGCTTTAAGCCCCCGATGCACCTGCCTATTGGGAGATCTGTTGCATTGTAAGAAAATAAACAATATTTGTCAGTCAGGTAGACAACAGCGGAAGCGAATGACATGGGGTGACTGACGGGAAATTAGACTGAACCAATGCAACCTCCATACCGTTCTCGTAGCAGGACCTGATGAAACACCGTAGTTGATAGAGAAATTTTAACAGCCGGGGTAACAGATATGAGATGAAAACGGATCCCCAGACTGCCAAATTTGCTGCTACAGTCTACCAGATTCTGTGAAACCGCAAAGATGACTAGATTTATTAACACATAAAATTAGTACCTTTAAGTCTTTCCTTTCTTCTTCTCCTTCTTCTTCTTCTTCTTCTTCTTCTTCTTCTTCTTCTTCTTCTTCTTCTTCTTCTTCTTCTTCTTCTTCTTCTTCTTCTTCTTCTTCTTCTTCTTCTTCTTCTTCTTCTTCTTCTTCTTCTTCTTCTTCTTCCTCTTCCTCTTCTTTTTCTTCTTTTTCTTCTTCTTATTCTTCTTCTTCTTCTTCTTCTTCTTCTTCTTCTTCTTCTTCTTCTTCTTCTTCTTCTTCTTCTTCTTCTTCTTCTTCTTCTTCTCCTTCTCATTTCTCGGGTGGGGGCACCACTTTGGTTTGAGTATGGCTGGCTGCTGGCAGCAATAAATCAGAAATGGCCATTCCGGTCTCCTTTGGCTATTTCCGTAAGGTTATTCTTCCCATCTTAGAAAAGGATTAACGCGCGATCACTGGGACAATAGTGTATGCGTGTGAGCGTTCGGACTCGTACAGGAGGCCATCCTTCTCCCCCTCCTCCTCCTCCTCCTCATAATAATAATAATAATAATAATCATTATTATCATCATAAAAACCCATCACTACTTTACGATTCCCAAGGCTTTTGCTATATCTCCAGTCTATGGCTCAGTTCGTGAAAATTTTCTTAAAGCTGCTCAGATTTCAGCATAAAGTCCGTAGTTCAATGATGATTTCTGAGTTCATAGTTGGTTTCTGGAAGGATTTCACTTTCTAAGCACATATTCAAGCAACTGAATACACCGCGGGAAGATCCATCGTCTGCAGTACTGAGGAGAGAGATTCCACGGTACGTGTTACACAGAAATGGCGGTTTAATGGAACTGGTCCTGTTAATCTTAATGACTGTTGTTCAGGTGGACGACGTGCGCCAATGAGTGGGACAGATTCCCCACCCATCTCCACCCATCATCATCAGTACATACATCATACATACATAAACAGTAAATACATAAAATAAATAAAATGAATAAATAAAATAAAATCAAAAGTAAAAATAAATAAATAAATAATAAAATCATCATAAAATAAATCATAAATAAATAAAATAAATAAATCGTACGTCAAGTAGTAAAATTAAAGTAAAATAGATAAAATAAATAAAAGTAAATACATAAATCAGTAAATAAAATTAAATAAATAAAATAGTAAATAAATAAATGATAAAATAAAGTAAAATAAAATAAAGTAAAATAAAATAAAGTAAATAAATAAAAGTAAATCAAAATAAGTAAATAAAATAAGTAAAGTAAATAAATAAGTAAATAAGTAAAATAAATAAATGCATAAAAGTAAATAAAGTAAATGTAAATGTAAAATAAGTAAATTAAGTAAAGTAAAGTAAAATTAGTAAGTAAAATTAAAGTAGAAGTAAAATTAAAGTAAAATTAAGTAGTAAATTAGGTAAGTGAGTAAAGTAAGTAAAATTAAGAGTAAAGTAAAGGTAAAGTGTGAAATTAAGTAAGTAAAAATTAGAGTAAGTAGTAAAGAGTAAGAGTAAAGTAGAGTAGTAGGTAAGAGTAAGTGAAATTAAAGTAAAATTAGGTAGGTAAAATTAGTAAGTGGTAAAGAGTAAGAGTGAAGTAGAGTAAGTTAAGGTAGTAGGTAAAAATTGAGTGGGTAAGAGTAGTGAGTAAGTGAGTAAGGTAGAGTGAGTGAAGTAGGTAAGGTAAGAGTAAGGTAAGAGTGAGTAGGTAAATGGTAGGTAAGGTAGGTGAGTAAGAGTGGGTAGTAGGTGAGGTAATGGTAAAGTGAGTGAGTAGGTAAGGTAAGGTAAGTAAGTGAGTGAAAATTAGGTGAGTGGTGAGTGAGGTAAGGTGAGAGTGGTAAGTGAGTAAGTAGGTAGAGAGTGAGTAAGGTAAATTAAAATTAAGTGGTGAGGTGAGTAAGTGAAATTGAGTGAAAGGTAGTGAGGTGAGTAAATTGAGGTGAGGTAGGTGCTTGACGAGTGAGGTGAGTAAGTAGGTGAGTGAGTGAGTAATTGAGTAGGTGAAATTGAGAGTAATTGAGTAGGTGAGTGAGGTGAGGTAAGAGGTGAGGTAAGGTAAGGTGAATGGGTAAGGCCAGAGTGAGTATTGAGTATGAGTGAGTGGTGTGAGTGAGGTGAGGTGAGTGAGGTGGTGAAAGGTGAGTAGAGAGGTGGTGAAAGTAGTGAGAGTGGGTGGTGGGTAAGGTAAAATTGATTGAGGTAAGGTGGTAGTAGTAAGGTAAAATTGAGTATAGTGAGGTGAGTGAGTGAAATTAAGAGTGAGTGAGTGGACAAGTGGTGGTGAGGCAAGGCAAGGTGGTGGTAAGGTGCAGTGAGATTAGTGGTAGGTGAGGTAAGGTGGTGAAAGGTGGGCTGAGTGAGAGTGAGGTGAGGTAAGTGGATGAGTAGGTGAGGTAGGTGAGTAAGTGAGTGAAGTGAAGTGAAAATTAAAGGTGGCAGGTAAGGTAAGCGAAATTAGGTGGCAAGTGAGTGGCAGGTGGTCGATAAGAGTGAGTAAGTAAGGTAAGGTGAGTAGGTAAGGGTGAGTAGTGAGAGTGAGTGAGTGAGGTGGTGAGGTGGTAAGGTGAGTGGGTGAGTGGTGAGTGAAAGAGTCGAATTAGACAAGGTGGTGGGCGTAAGGTAGGTGAAAGGTGAGGTGAGTGAGTGAGGTGGGTGAGGTGAGGTAAGGTAAGGTAGGTGAGGTAATTGAGTGATTGAGTGAGGTGAGGTGGTAGATTAAGTGGTAAGTGAGAGTGAGTGAGGTAAAGGTAAGGTGGTGATGGTAAAAGTGAAATTGAAAATTGGTAGTAGGTGGTAAGTGAGTGAAATTGAGTGGCAGGTGCCAAGGTGAGTGAGTAGGTGAGATTAGGTGAGGTGAAAAGAGTGAGTGAGGTAAGGTAAATTGAGGCATTGAGACAGGTGAGTAAATTGATTGGCATGGCGAATTGAGTAGTAGTGAAATTGAGGTGAGTGAATTAAGTGAGTGAAAATTGAGTGAGTGAAATTAGTAGGTGAAAGCAAGTAAAGGTGATTGGTGAAATTGATTAGTAAGTGAGTGAGTGAGTGAGTGGAGTGAGTGAAAATTGGTGGGTCATTGAGTGAAGTGAGTGAGTGAGATGAGGTGGTGAAAATTGGTGGTGAGGTGAGTGAGTGAAAAAGATTGAGATTGGGTAGTTAGTGAGTGGGTGAGGTTAGTGAGTGAGTGATTGAGTGAAGATTGGTGTGAATTAGGTTAAGGTGTAGGTGAAATTGTATTGATTGGTGATTGAGTGAGTAGTGTAAGTGGTAAGTAAGGTGATTGGTAGAGTTGGTAGTGGGTAAGGTAAGGTGATTGAAGTGAAATTGGTGAGTGGGTAGAGTGAAATTAGTAAGGTAGTAGTGAAGTAGAAATTGAGTAAGTGAAATGCGGTATTAGGTAAAAATTGAGCAAATTAGTGAAACAAGAGTGAGTGGTAAAATACAAATTGAAATTGGTAAGTGGTAAGGCAAGAGTGAGTGGTGAGTAATTAGAGTAGTGGTAAGTGAAATTGAGTGAGTAATTGAATTGAGTAAATTGGGAGGTAAGTGGAAATTGAAATTAAAGCCATTGAGTAGTGAAGTAAGGTAGTGAGTGAAAATTGAAGTGGTAGGTAAAAGGTAGTAGTAGTAAGTGAAACCCAAGTGAAGTAAGGTGAAAATTAGTAAGTAAGTGAAATTAGAGTAATTAGGTAGTGAAAAATTGAGATCATCATCATCATCATCATCATCATCATCATCATCATCATCATCATCATCATCATCATCATCATCATCATCATCATCATCATCATCATCATCATCCAGCATCATCATCATCCTGTCATCATCTCATCATCATCATCATCATCAATACTTCATCATCATCATCATCATCATCATCATCATCATCATCATCATCATCATCATCATCATCATCAGCCGT
>WEDG01014776.1:0-13969 GCA_017591395.1 Schistocephalus solidus | reverse complement strand
GGCCCTTTTGTTTGGCTCCCAGTCTTTTTGCACCCGAAGTCCAAGTGGTGTAAGCAGCGATTTACGAGCCACTCCTCATCACACTATTAGTTGTTTTTCAGCAAAAATTCAATGAATATGCCATAACTGCTCATGGGTGGAAGAGTTCTTTTACTCTGTACGCGTGGTGGAATGCCTGAAAAACTAAATTTCTGCCATTTGGTACCATACAACTGCATCATACTTCATAAATCGATCTATGCTCTCACCATTCAACAATATACCTTACACAAGTACTTCAATTAAGTAATTTTTAAGTGTTCCCACAATCATATATATGTAACAATAGGTAACTCTTCAAGCAATTTCCTCAAACATTTTTTTCTCAGGTAATGTAAATTTTCTTTTATCCGGCTTTATTATCTTAGTTTTGTTCTCTGGATAAAGTTTTTGTTAAATATATAATAACCGTCCGCAGTTACACGGAAACTCGCAAGCAAGTTGAACTGTCAATGAGCCATGCTGCATGTTTTAGTTTCAAATACCAATTTGCTGCTCTCTCGTTTAGCAGCGAGAAAAACTGGACTACAACCTTTTGCAAAATGCCGGACATCTCGAACTGACCAACGTGTTTTGCTGTCTAGAAAGTCTCTCCGGTGCGGTACCTTTGTGTCATTTCGATTCTTAAGATATCATACAGTTCTCTCTAATTAATCGTAAGCTAGATGTTATTTGTAATAGATTTTCCTAATTCACGTTGATTCACGCTGTTTCTGAAGGTTAAACACCGTTAAAAGCTGCAGGCTATTCTATCAAAAATGACGTATGATTACGAAGTCAAATTCAACAAATTTATGGCAAAGGAAACGAGGGAAAGAGCTTAGCAAACGATATTAAAACAGTTAAAAGTAATTTTTGATTGAAAGCAACAGCTTATTTCATTTACGCTGCTATAGCCTAAGCGTGACGCACTTGTATTCCATTATTTGAACATTCAATTTATTACGGCATGTTCTCTCAACCTCTTCACATCAAAGTCATCGGTAATTGCAGCATCTTTGATTGCGTCCTTAACACCACGATGTCATTCCTACCGACGTACAAGGGGATGAATCGTGTGAACTAGACTACTGCATTTGTAAAGTAGCATTTCACTGGTACGTGAAGGAGAAGTCTTTGCAGAGTGTTGTCAGTAGGTAGTTAAATGCAGGAATTCTGGCGTCACGCTGTGGAAACATGAGATGACGCTCAATTGCCCTGGAGATATAGGCATGGGTCACTGTAACCCTGAGTGAAATATGGCCATATGTTAACCACCCTATTTCGTCTTGGTAAGTTCCCTCAATCTAAAGAAATTTTTCAAGACATTTAAGTAATCATGTGATTTTCAAATGCGAAAATTTTATTTCCAAATTAAAAATACAGTTGTCGATGAGAGCGGCGGAAACACTTTGCACACACCTTCGTCCGCCAAATAAAGTCGACAGTCAAGATTTTCCAGATCATCGAGAATGAATCAGCCAAACCAGAATTCAGTATCCATATTACATTTTTTTCTGTTGGTTCATTTTTGTTGAGGAAGCATAACTTGTGTGCTACAAAGTAGAAATATCTTTCGTAAAAAAACTTGGGAAAAATGAACACATCGCTCATTTTACTCAGCGTAGTCATTGCTTGCTTTACTAGTATATGAACTGATGACACATGCAAATTTGAATGGATACAAAAATTACCATAGACATAAGACAACGATTGCATGCAGTACCGTGAGATGAATTTTATTTCGGTCAGTAGCCAACCTTACTTGAGTAGGGCAAATTTAGTTAGCATGCTTGCAATAGGTATATCATGTCAATTCAAAAACATAATCAAGAACAGTTAATAATTATGCTGCTTACAACCCTCTAATATTATAAAATGAATTCCTTTAATAAGGGTTTTGAATGTTAAATTTAAAGCTTGAATGGTCACATGCCCAGGCTGAAATCACACACAGGTGCATTATCATGGACATTGTGCTTAGCATTGCACTACTTTGTGAGAAATGAATAATTGTCAAACGATTGGCTTTATGTTTTTTTTGGTGAGCACATCACTGGGATCCTGGTATTGCCTTTCTTGCTTTAATTTTGTTCCCTATAATGGTCACCAACCTCACTGTACAGGACTTCTGAATATCGTTTGTAAGGTAGACAGCTATTTTGGTGGGATTACTGCTACTCAGCTCTTTTTCGATGGCAATTCCGAAAATTAAGACAAAATAACCGTTGATTATCTTGTTCATACACCTGCAATTATATACTTTATCGAGCAGTGCATCAGTGAATGACAGAAACATAGCATTTGCCAAAATCACCAGAAACTTTAACAAGCACAGAACATGCATCTGCATTCATACTCAGAGAAATATGCTAATTTGCGTGGTGCTTTTACTTCTAGCTTGTTATCTGGTAATCAGATACTTTTTCGGTAACCAACGTGCTTCTGCATGTTTGGTCGATAGTTTAGTGAAATTTCAAACTCGTAGTGGATTTATCACAGACTGTATTTATTTAACTTTCTTGTGTAAGATTACACCTCACCCCTGTTGAGGCCTCAACAGATGAATTTCCAGCGATAACACCGACTGAACCTCGAGTCCTTAGATATTCCTTATTTCTCTTTCGCTATTTTGGCGGAAGCACAATAGCCGTACTCACTGATAGCATTGGCTCCGGATTACCTATCCCTTATTTCATTTTCCCGCGTTTAACTTTCGTCTTTCAATCACCTGCGTTCCCTTTTACGGTGATGCAGGTTTGGGTAGCCTTAAGTCAAGCATGGGTGCCGATTCCTTCGCCAATCGCCTATGGGAAGGCTTTTCCGTTTCCCTTAACTCCCACTTGGTCTATCTTACCCATATACAGTCGTTAACTAGGCTGTAGTTATCATCCCCTCCTTTCCTTGTTATGCCTATAAAACCCGCTTTGCCATGGTTTTTTGACCTGCAACGTAGGGCCTGTTGTAAGCTATACTGGTCCTGATTCAGAGGATTCCTTTCAGCAAACGTCTGACTTTTGAATATGCATCAAACATGCTTCTTTCATCTCCTTAAGTTAAATGTTAAACAAAACTTTGTTTGAAGCTGCCGGCGATTTACTGTTTGTTTTCTGCTGGAACAATATCTATGTATTGTGAAAGAAAAATTTGAGTAATTTGGTAATCAGATACTTTTTCGGTAACCAACGTGCTTCTGCATGTTTGGTCGATAGTTTAGTGAAATTTCAAACTCGTAGTGGATTTATCACAGACTGTATTTATTTAACTTTCTTGTGTAAGATTACATCTCAAAAGAATAATTCTCATCAAAATTTGTCCTGTGGCGGAAATAAACTTGATTCAACGCGTTTTTGGCTTTCTGAAGCATGCATAGATTCAGTGATGCTCCTTAGGCAATTCTGCATTCTACAAACGCCTTCACTTTACAGTTTACTTCTTAAACATATCTCAGCACGGATCTTTATGCATGTTTAATAAAAATAGCTCGGGGATGCATTTTAAATCCTACCACGCAGATTAAAATATTTTTCCGTTTTAAATAAAGGCACTAACAAGAATCTTTTCAGGAGTACACTTTTCGCATCCCGTTCTATTATTCTTTGAAATAAATCTATATGAATACCTATTCTCGCAGAGCCCGTCAAGAATATTTTGAGGGTCCTCCTCATTCCCTTTGCACCAAGCAACGGACAAGATTATGTTTCTGTTGGAGGTGTACAAATCTGTGGTATTTTTTATTGGCACGCCCAGATTTTCTTTCAATAAACGCTCCATCGCACGCTATGGTCACGCCGTCTGCATACAAGGTAGTCTATGAAAAGGAATGAATATGCCTTTTTCACCACCAACGTAATTTTTATTGAGAGAAGTGCTTGAATAACAGCGATTTGGAGGTAATCTTCGTTTGTTTCTATTGTGGTGCTTGCAAAGCTATCATCAGCACACCGACTTGGGGGTTTAAGCTTAGTGATCTGATAGCCTTTTTTGAATTTTTATAGGTTTCCCATGAAAATATTGTCTAAGAGACGCCCAAAAGCTGAGCCCATAGAAATTAATACTTAATGAGGAGATAGACACAGTTCCCATCAAAGCTTAACTGCATTTTGGATGGGGATGCCAGATCGCCGTGGAACCTTGCATAGTAAGAATTGAGGGTGACTTGAAAAATAATTATCAGTATTTGTGCTTAGGTTGATAAAGTTAGCCTCCATATGTAAAGCTCAAAAGTTCGGTTTATGGTGTCAATAACACAGCAATTCAAACAGCTTCAAGACCAATTTAACTATGCGTCCTTGTATAACATATTTTTTTGAGTACGCACATGATATTCTGAAACTTATGATCATTGACACCATCGAACGACAGAAGATGATAGAATTTAAATATTATCTCACCGACGTATTCCCAAACATCTCATTTGCGACGGGGATGAATGGAAACCTCCAGCTGACCTTCTTTGAGGTCGCCGTCTACTCTGTCATTGCAGAATGTTTCCCTTAAGCAGCAAATATGACCTTAATACAGAATTTTGACAGAAACAGACAACTCAGTCTCAAAAGGCGCACCAGCAGAAGTTCAAACTGATTTGAGCCGCCCATAAAGTCAGGACCTTTGCAAAATTATGACTCGAGAGTTTTATTGATTATTACTTATTTGAATTTTTATGCCTTAAGTGAGGTTTTTCGGTACCAGATACTGCTTTCCTTCCGTAAAGGGTACTTTTAAAATAGATGTATCGATAATTGTCTCTCACCGTGTATTCGATTGAGCACTTACTGTGCAAGGTGAATAAGACTTTTTTACATCTTTCATCACATCTTCTTTCACCAACTTGCCTACTGGCTTCTATTAGCAAAATGACGTGCTTTTTAAATGTTCATAAGTTTCACACACAAGACTGATTTATATCGATTTTTAGGTTACCTTTCTACTGGAAATTCCCTGCCATTTGCAGTTTTTTTATTTTCGCAATTTTCATGATGCGAAATTTCTTTTGAAATAATTTTGACAAGAATTCATGCATAGGTATTTAATTTTGCTTGATATACTCCGTTGCCATAACCGTTAACTTTTTCGTTTTCGGGATTAAGTGCTGGTAGTATGCCGTTCACCGATGATACTCGTAGTAAAGAAAATTGCAAAATATTTACTCAACTCAAACATGGGTGTAAATGAATTGAAATTTCCTTTGATAATTATACATTCGATTTAATTTTAAGTTTGCTCAAAAAGAAGCTAGTTATGCGAAAAAATCTTTCTTTTTGCGTCCTTAAATGAAACAATTACTTAAAATAAACAGGGGCAAAAACAGAAGCTTTCAAACTCCCGAATCTGTAATTAAAAACAGAAATCTGACCTTCTATCCGTAGATAGAAAATAAATGTATTTTACAGGAAAACTTTCACAATAAACGATCCTATGGCTGGAACAAGATTGTTATTTGCATCGCATTCAGAATTTTTATATGAGTCGTAATGGATGCGCTTAAAATGCTCGTTTTACTGGATGCAATTGCCATGCCAACGAAAACCTAGGGTTCATTGCCGGTAATCGTCCTTGATGCGATGACTGCTGGCCATTACGCGTCCAAGTCGTAAATTCTTGCAAAGGCTTTTTATCAGTAGCCAAAAGATCACTCAACAGTGTGTACCATCGTCACTGGAAACTTTTGCCGCACATATTTTCACCTGGTGGCAAAACAATGATTCACGTGATACCTTGTTTAAATGCAAACGAATTTTTACCTGAAAAACGCTTTTCGCAAACTCCTAAGAAGAAACGAATAAGTGTGGTTCAACAAAATAAAATATGCGACTTCTTTTCTGAAAGATGATGAGGAAAATTTATTTCATCATGCTGAGCACCTAAAGGGTGTAACAGTCAAAATATTGAGTCGATTTTTTTAAAGACATTATGGAGAAACCTACTGAAAACGTATATTCTGGACGTTTACTATGATGATTGCTAACCTAAATTAAATGTAATCACTAGTACAGCTGTACTTTCAAGTGGGGAATGTAAATGCAACTAGCAACATTTCCAAAATTGTTCTGCATTTAAAACGTCACTTGTAATTCTCCATATTTCCTATAAAACAGGATGTTAAAGAGCGAATCATTTTTAAAAACAAGTAGACATTTTATTTATTTAAAAAATAATCTTGGCAAACAGATCCACTGGAAGCAATAACACCGCACAAACATTATAATATATTGTAAGGTTCTGGTCGATATTTGGATCACATGCCATTTAAAGCATTTTTTGACATTCTGATATGGATCGTTTGACGTGTGACAACAGTTTAGTTAACCGAATTTGGTTTTGTATAAATGTAAAAATATTTTAATTACAAGAGGTTCTTTTTTGCACAAGCCGGACTTCATCAATCTTGACAGCCGTAGATTCTGCTGTTGCTTCACTCCATTTGAAAAAGGCTTTCAATTTCACCGATTTCTTTTAAGTTTCTTTAAGATAAACAACAAGCATTTTACATAACCCGTATGAACAAACCGGAAACATTGAGATCTTCTGTCTGCGAAAATTTACTTTGCTTGAATTAACTCTGAAAAGACAGGGTTTTCGGATATTGATTTGTAAATGAATATATATGGAAAAAATAGCTTATATGCATTGTGAACGCTTACCTTTTCTCCTCTTATAGGAGAAGGCATTTAATAGTTTACACTTCATGTTCGATGAAATCCAGAAAAATTTAAAATTGATAGCTGTTATCCTTCAAGATTATTTCGTGCAGTGAAGCCGCTATTTTTCATTTGTATTGTTATTTCAGAATCTAAATTCGGAATATAAGATAAGATGCAATTACAAAATACAAAAAAACATTTTAAAAGGATTGTTTTTTTTCGCATTTTTACCTTTTAAAATCTTTATTATGTTCTTCTTTTTTAGGCAAAATGGTACCATCAGGCACTTTCTCTTGTAATCTGTTGGGGTGTATAGCCTAGAATGAATACTTATTGATGGAACCATGGAGATAGATTTTGCAGTCACAACTTACGGTTCTTATGCTAGACAAATGGTCAGCATGGTCATTTGCAGATTGGTATTTACGAACGACACTGCCATTGGAAAATATTTCGTCATTGTAGGTTAGGCCAGTAGTGTGCTTTGCTGTGTATAAAATAAATCCAACAGCAATTTATTTCAGCATAAGACACATACAGCAACCCCAACATCAGCCCAAGTAATGTGCAAATATTTACTGCTGTTTTTACTTAACACAGAAATTATTAACGCGTGCAGTTTCATTTCAGGTAAGTTTAGAAAGAACTTTGCATGTACCTTTTAAAAAAGTCTCAAAACATATCTTGTTTAAGGGTTGACAGAATTTGTGCATATTAATCGATTTTAATAGCACGTAATGCATAAAAGACATTGTTTACGATTTGGCAACGTTTTTGAATCGCAAAATGCGAAGTGGGAGAGAAGTAAAATTAAATTGCTCGTGTGTTTAGTTACAGTTAAGTTTCTTTACCGATTTAAGTTTTTTTAATCAGTTCTTTATTATTAATCCAACCTACCTTTCCTGCAACGAACCAATATTCCTGCTTACAACAACCTTCATGCTAATAGCCCTTTCTCATGCATGTCACCATGCTACACCTTGTTTTCAGGTCTATCAAATCGTGATTGAACAAAATGCAAACACACTTTAATAGCTATTGATAAGTGTATAAACATCTTTTTTTACCTTCCCACATAGGGGAAGGTTTGGATGCGCTGGACCAACAAGAGACTGGCAACCATAAGATAACCCTATGCGACACAAGTATACTAGTACCGTTAACTTATTCATGTGGTTCGACGGACTCGACTGTAGAGCATTGTCCAGGGAATATATATAATAAAATTAACGTCATTTCATTAAACTTTTGATAAAAATAGACATTTTAGTCGATATCGAAATAAGAAGGCCCACAAAAAGTAAACATCATGTTAGTATTCTTTTTTGTGCTGAAACCTTTCTTCTCTAATCATTTTGGTGAACACATTGTCACTTGCAATAGGCAAATGGTGAGGACAGTGCATGCATTTAGTTTTTATCAGCCATATTGTTGTACTAAGTGTTTCACTGCTCACTATACTTTTCAATCTTGGTAAGCATTTTTCGTTTTTTAATTACCCAAGATAATGGTGTAGCATGTTTTTAAATAAAGCTTAAATAGGCTTTGATTGTTATATAACGTATACATGATATTAGCATCTCGATGAATTAATATTTCATCAAGCAGGTGAGATTTTTCAACATCTTTTTATTACTTTTTTGCATTAAATGAGTATTCTTTTTAGGATATAATTCCTGTCCGCAGTATAAAGGCATATTTGCGATTGAAGAGATTGCTAAAAATCTTATAAAACGCATTTTATTTTTTAATGTGGAGGAAGAAAGTTATACCTTTCCAAGGATTTCCTACAATGTTACCCTGCTGGGTGACATTTCTATTGAAAACTGTTCACGGATAACACCCTTAGTTTCTCGTCGGCAATATAGATATTTTTGTGTGGCTGTGTGTCAAAACGTTGAGGTGACTTTCAGTCAGGTAAGTGACAATCTTTATTGCCTGTTTATTTGTGCGCATTTATTTTTTATATGTTTGTCTATTTAGAGGCTGTCCAGTAAAGATTATTATGTGCTACATCCATTTCTTCAATTTGTAGGGAAGCAATGGTACATTTTTCGTTACAGAATATGAGCATTCGAGCATATTTTTCGGTTTCCGATTGGAATATGGACAGATATGGCGCAAATATAGTCGGACTTACAAGAATTTCGTTTAGAGATTTGTGTCTTTACATTCAAAAATTTAATCCAGCCAAATGAGGGAAAATAATCTCCAAAAATGCATGCCTACAAAATTTCGACGAAGGGTTACCATGGTTCAGCCTGACTACGCTTGGAAATTCGGTGCATTGCGACCTCAATTTAGTGAACACTGAGGCTAAATCGTGAAGGATATTATACCTGTTATGACAAATGGAGTAACCGACGTCAGTATTTTAAAATGGCAGGCATAAAAAGTATTATGTTACTTATTTTGTTAATGGACGTGTATTACGTTGTCTTGCTTGGGGCACGAAAATGGCCACTATAACGGTTTGCAATGTAATTATATTAAGTTCAAATATATATTTAAACAACGCTTTTATTATACCATTCTTATGATAAACCGTGATCATAATAGTTACCAGAAAGCAAATACTTTGCAAGGGGAAAATTCATAATGAGCTTTTGGATGCTCACGAAGATGAATGTTATGGCAGAACTCAAGATGTACTCAAAGTTAATTTTTAGCAAAACTTACATTCAGAAAACAGTAATTTAATAAACACGTGTGAGTACATTTTCTTTCGCAAAAACCATGCCTGATATATTTCATATTTTTTCAAATTTATTTGAGTAGAAGATACTGGCTTCTCATAAAATGTTACCTTTTGAGGAAGCACTTAGATTGCAAACTTTTCACGTATAAAATTCTCAGCGTACGATAAGCATTAGGGATATTTCTGTGTGAAAACGTCTTAGTGACTTTCCAGCCGGGTGAGTGCTCCTTTCCATTTCAGCTTTATCTGCAAGCATTCCTTTTATATAATTTTTTACATAAAGATGCTGATTATTAATGTAACTTTTTTCACCTCCGTTTTATCCGTGAGAAATTTTCCCTCTTATATTTTATCCTTGTGGCACATTTTACGTTCTCCATTTGGAATACGGAAGGATATGGTATGACTTTTATTTAGACTTCAAAGCATTTTTCCTTTCAAATTTGTTCTTCTACATAGAAAAACTATTTTGGTCTCATGACTCAAAGTCATCTGGTACAACCTTTAAACAGACATCAGGTTAATATGACTAAGTAAAGCGTGAATTAGCCTCATACTTAATTCAAGAGTATATTTTGAATGTGACAGACGATGGAATAGGAGACGACAGAACATTTGACGTGGTAGTCCTTGCGGTAAAAGATTAAATAAATTGTTTTATATATTTATTTTAATAAAATTGCAGCATGTTTTGGTTTTTATGACTCAGAGACGTCCGCGAAAACAATTGCAATGTTAATGCAATTTCGCGAAGCATTTTAATGCTTAACATGAAGCATAAAAATTAACGGCTCGTGCATACCTATGAAGATGAATATTTAAAATGAGCTGCTAGGGTGCTCACTTAAGATAGATGCTTTGGCAGCATTTTAATTTGAAATCTTCAATTTGCGTTTGCTCTGTTTTGTGCAGGATAAGACGCTTTTAACTTCACAGTAACAAGGATAAGAGATGATCCACGTTCGCGTAAAAGATCCCTGCTTCTTGGGTTAAGCCGGTTCTTTAATTTTACAAATTTTTCCCAATATACTGGTAGAGCTCCACATGGTTCGAAGAAATTCGTTAATATGTCTGCAGTTGCTTAAAGGGTTGTAATGCGGGTTGTAAAGGGAGTACATCGTTTCCAATATACTGATCAGAAACCAACCAGATTTCTCAATGCGCCAAGACGAAGGGAGGGATGCATTTTAATTGCATCTGAATTCACATTTCGACAATACTCGAACTTGGGCACTTGTCCTCAGTAATATCACAATACTTGCGCAAAATCCTAGGACTGCTTTTATTATTTGGTAGTACTCTTAATCCAAAGTTGAATTACAACTATCCCACCCATCTCCTTAAAAATATCTCTCATCCATTGTCTGTTATTTTACCTTAACCAAAACCCTCCTAAAAAGTTTCACATAAAGCCTATCCTTCAAATGAATGTCCCTGTAATTGGAAGTTGGCAGAAAGCTCCAAAAGGGGACATACGTTCTCGCAATTTATGCTACGTGTCACAGTGACTAAAGCACAAAGATAAATAGGTGCATCAATATTAAATACATTATTTTTATTCACATTGAAAATAAGATGGTATGATGCCTTTTAATGACAATAGAGGACTTTTTCATTTAAATTCATAGCTCCTTGCGGAATAAATCTGAACACTGTCCTTCTACTATATGCGATTAATGAAGGCATTACTGACCTCTAAGCTGCCTGTTGTATTAATTTAGCGTATGCTAGCTGTAAAGTGGGATCACCAAGGCACTCATAACGAAAGACAATATCTATGTACAGTTTTAAATATTTCTGCTATTTTAGGGCTGCATTAAACTTGTAACATATACAAAGGCAAATGGGTACATTTTTATAAGACTAGCAGTATGGCTGCGTACAAAAGATTATGTAAAAAATATGGGCGATGCCAAAATTTTTTGGAGAACCTTCAAGTCACGGCAAAAAGTCGCCAATGACTTGAAAATATACTGAACATGGTGAAGCGGATTTTTAAATATATACTAATTAGTAAAATAATGATCACGTTGTTCAGGGAATTTCAAATTTTATAAAGAAAGCACTTATTCCAAAAAATTGGAGAAATTGCTGTATTAAAGTACGTTTAAAATGTACGCGAAAAGACGTTCCTGCAGAGAGCTGACAAAAATAAAGTCAGTGTACAAGCAGAATTGTGTTTAGGCAATAATCCACTATGGTTATGGAGACGGGAACCGCAGTCGAGTCGTGGCCCAAGGCGGAAAAGGGCAGTAGGTGACGCACGCCAACACAGGCCAAGCTGCCTGAGAAAGACGCATAGAAAAAGCCAGGCAACCAATCAGTTTTTCGCTCGCTACACCGAGCACCTGATCGGTCAAAACTTTCGAGAAGTTTCCGCGATGGGTTTTCCAACGTGAGATGCGACCAATCGACAGTTCGGCCGTCGATTTCGACGAGTCCACCGTGTGCTTCACGGAAGGGTATTGCAGGGACGGTGACTTGCGCGTGATGTGGTTTAAAGTGATATTGGCGCACGTGCTGACAGCTACCGCACCTCTCTCCTCCTCCCCACCTGGGCCGGTGTCGCTGACCCAGAGTCCAAGAATGCGGAGGTGGAGAGGGCACGGAGTGGCTGGCGCGGCCGGAGCCGCCCCAGGGTGTACCACCACACCTGACTCGGATCCCAGGAGTGGGAAAGACGCAAGAGGCCACATTTAAGAGCAGCGCAGCCGGCTCCTCCAGTCCGCAGTCAGTTCCACCACGCAGCACACATTGGGCTGACCCGCGGTCCAGTTATCCCGGGAACGTTGGCAGCCTTCTCAGCCCACGGCATTTTAGCGCACCGTGAGGAGGTTTCAAAGCGTCAGTGTTTGAAAGTGAGGAAAGATGTGCCTGAGCTATTAGGCGCTCGCTCTCTCTCACACCCACAATCAGACCACCATCCGGGCGTCCGTTGTGCAGTGGCCATGAGAAGATGCTGATGGCTGAGAAGCTGTGTCGGGCGTGCCATCTTCCGCGTGCCACAGCACGCGAGTTGGCCCCCATAACGCACACTGCCAGGATTTTGCTCTACTCAGGGGATATGGAGAGCACCATCGCCGACTGACGCGCCCGCTGGTAAAGCCACTTAGGCACGCAACGCACGCTGGGCCGACTGGCGTGGTACGGTGAAGGCACGTCAGATTAGCAGCCTTCTGAAGCGCGACGGTTTCAAGGAAACCGTGATTGTTATCCGCGATTATGGCGGTGATTTTTGAGGTGTTGTCTTAGTAGTGGGGTGTGCGCTGATGGCCTAAGCTTCCGGTGGTTTTACCGCAGGTTGTTGGGGGGCGCTATGTCCTAATAGGTACGTATTGCGGTGTGTATCATTGAAGGGAGCGGTGAGGGCGGTGGAGGTGGGGCCCGGGCGCTGTATTTAGGCTGAGGGCACTGGTTCACCAGCCTCCGTGCGATGATTCGCAGGTGACTGACCAGTTGTGCGTGGGGTGATGTGATTGATCGCATTGAGGACGAACGGACAGGTCCCTCGCTGATGATGTGGTGATGGTAGTGAGAGTCGAAGGTGGTGGTAGTTTGTGGTGGTGGGAGTAAAGGCGTGGAAGTATTGGGATGTGGTCTTTATGATGGTGGGGTAATGGAATTGATGTCAGCAGTGAGGGTTGGGGAGTCGGTTTGGCAGAGATTTGACGTAGAGGTGGGGTTGTCGGATTGTTTGTGCATTGCGTCCGAAGATGTTAACCAGGCCGATTCGCGCGCGGAAGATGCGTTGACGCGCGGGATGTTAGCGGAGCTGGGCATCGGCGGTGTTGGTCAGGGGCGCTTATGACTTTCGTGCCGCTCTTTTTGGCGTTGGCGTGTGGCGAACTGGTTGGCTTCATGTTAGATTGCTGAACTTGTCTTCACGGATCTTCTCCATGCCGGTCTATCCTGGGCGAGTCCACCAGATCGCCGGGTTTAATTTGCAGTTAGCTTCAGGGTCTTCGAAGTGTCGGCAGAGGCGCCGTTTTTGACCTTCCTGTCGGTCGGCACTCGTGCCTATAGAAGATTCGTTTGGGTAGTCGGCGTCGTCCATTCTTGCGAGGTGGCCCCACATCGCAGTTGCACTTTGCTTCAGCATGGCGTGGATGCTGGGGTCCGCTCCATGTCCGGGATCCTGTCTCAGCTCGGTATTCTGAGGGACGCTAAGATAGAAAGATTCGAGCCTGGCTTGGTTCGAGGTAGACGTTCGGGTCTCCTCCGTAGGAGTGTCGGCGGAGACGACAGCCTTGTACATCTTCAGTTTGGTGTTCAAGTGAATACTGGGCGATTCATTTGGAGGCCTGCAGCCGTTGAAGGCCTGAATGGCTGGAGATGCGTTAGGCAACCTCGGCGAGGTGGTTAAATTCGCCGGGTTGATTTTACTGTTGCTGTGAGATTTCTTCAAAGTGTCCTTGTAGCGTCGTTTTTGACCTCCTGCCGGCGAGCACCCGTAGTGACATCTCCGTAGAAATGTCGTTTGGGTGGTAGCTCGTCGTCAATTCTTACCAGGTGTCGCTCCATCGCAGTTACCTGCCTCATGGCATGGATGCTGGATTCCGGTCTCTAGGAGTTCCGTGTCTGGGGATCTGTCTTGCATCTCAGCTTCAGT
>WEDG01014774.1:0-10299 GCA_017591395.1 Schistocephalus solidus | reverse complement strand
AGATTCGGGCTTGAGTTAAATGCGGTAAGTTCGGGAATTCCGCCATGACTACCAGCAACCAGGGACGGTCTGCACTCTTGGGGACATTTTGACATTCAATTCCCCTTATCGTGACGGATACAGGAATTAGGTAGCATTCAAGTAAAAATCGCCCATTCCATGACCTCCTCTAACAGAAATGCACTTCTTGATCCATCCTCTGAAACCACGCAGACGAACGAAGGGAGTCTAACCAATTCTGGCAGCCCCGAGTGGTCCGCTTGACGCCACTTAACTAATACACCCTCCAGTGATCGGGATCATCATAAACGGTATAAATATAAACTGCATCGTGAACCATAAGAAAATAACCCACGTGATTAAGGAGTTTCACCTAGCCGATAATGAGCAAATTACGTATATGTAGGGGTCAGATTACATCCAGACGGATTGTGGGGGTGTCATCGTCATCCGAGTCGATGTAGCAGTTTTTATGGGTTTGGAAGAGGCCCACGAACACCTGAAGACGTACGCAGTAACACAAAGATCCGTGTGTGTCAGCATTTCGAGCAGTCTTACAGGGATATAAATGACGAGATGTGCGCGTAGAAGACGAGGCTCAGAACCTAAAAAAATGTAGTCTACCTCTGTTGTGAGAAAATTGCGAGGATATGCTGAGTCACCAAGGAAAAAGGAAAAAAATTACTTGTGAACATGGTTCATCCCCAAACGTGAAAATTAGTACTAATGTTCCACATTTAAAAACACACCCATTTAGGGAGTTACGAAAAGGCGGTCAGCTAAAAGTGGGGCGCAACGAGGGCAAGAAAATTTTTCAGAAAATTGGTATTCGGTCTCTCCCATCTAGAAAGAGGATTAGTCAACCTCATTGCACCGAATTCTACTGGGCCGGATAGATCAAGCTTGAAAACGATGGTGACGATAACTATCACCTAATCAACCGCCATCACTGTTGAAACCACACACGATGTCTCGTCAATCACACCACCAAGACCACTACCACCACCATCGTCTCATACTACCGGCCGCAGAAACGTAACTGGTTCTCTTAAGCTCCGTATTGGCGTGGCCTCTATGGTATCATATAAATGTGAGATCCGAGCGGCCAACTCCCTTTGTGTGAAATACTTGTGTGTTATGTTGGGAGGCCAGGTCGTGAGTGACAAGCGCATTCTAGCTCTGGCAGCCACTGCGCCATCAGCTTCAGTTGATAAACCGTCTCAAGTTATATAACTGTAGACTGGTTCCCGAGGAGCGAAGAGTTCGAGATCAAGCCTCGGAACAAACTCCTTACTATAAACAATCCGATGCCCTTCGATCTATACCGGTGTGCTAAAAAGCCATGGTTTGGAAGGCAGCCAGCTGACCGAATAATTCGGTCCTTGCGTCAGGACAGATTCAGGCTGCAATGGCTCCTTCAGAATGTGGCATTTATAGCATTCCCACTCAGCTGGGATCAAAGCCGACCCCCCTTCTTGTTGTGAAATCCTGGTCCTTTGTGCGCGAACCAAGGGATGAGGTGGCAGACCTAGGCGCAGACGCACACCATGCCAGCCAACTGCACCCTCTTCTGTCTCCAGTCTTCTGTGCTCTATCATGACACTAGACCCCGGCGGTTGAGGGGAGAGAGTGCGGTAGAGGCATCGAAAGCCTACTCGCGTCCATGCGCTCGCCCTAATGTCGGGCAAACGGTGGGCATCGTTGGAAACGACCGCCGAACTGTCATTAAGTAAAAATAAAAGTACAAGTATTGGACTCACAAGCGTCCGCGTAAGGGTTGACTGGAGTAGGTTCGGGGGGAAGCAAGGGATGGAAGGGTCGAGGAAGGCGCTGCTTCACATTCTCGTGGTAGGAATACCTGATATGGTAGGCATGGAGAGAATGAGGAAAGAGGGAGAGGACAGGCAAAAAGTAGGGACTAATTTTGAGGTGAAATAGCAGTAAAGTGCAGTATTAGTAAAAGACATTTAAGTGAAGACATTTAGATAGCCAGGGCTCCTCTTCACCGAGCAAAGCAGCCATAGGAACAAAGATGTCAACGCAAAAAAGACGAAGACGGTGGGAAGTTAAAAAGTGAACACATGAAAGGCCCACTTATCAGGAATTTAGAAAACAATTTCTGATGGTAAGATAGAAGACGCGAAAAAACAGCGCCAAAAAACAAAAGGTCGTTAGATGCTCAACACCTTCAGGTGTCTCATATGTTGCCAACACAAGTTCGCCAACCCCGGGAAATAAAGACCACCCCTAGCCCGAAGAGGGTGCAGCAGTGACTTGTACCTTAATTGCACCGATTTCAGGTCGATGCCACAGAAGGTGATAAAAAGGTAACACACGTTTCCACGACCCAGTCTCCGAAAATATCGCCTGAGGATCACGCGGCTGAGTCGAACCCCTCATAAAAGTTTTGGGAGACGCGCTGTTAAGTCGGCATGCAACGGTATTAGGAGGAATTCCCTAGATGTTTCCTGGCTACTGTCAAGGGAGTAAAAGCACGCCGAAAAAATGTGCAGGATTACGGGTGGAAAGAAGAAAAACGGTCCTTTGAAGGGGGGGGGCGTGTGCTGACGGGCGGCAACCGATGATCAGGATCGCGTAGCACCGTTATTAGCGAGCCATTGATCACCGATCAGGAATGAAGACGAATAAGGAGAACGTCTAGAGTACATATCCGCATTAAAAGTCCGAAGAGCCCTGCTGATGCGCAGGTGGTTTTTGGCCTTCCATTAGAACGATGAAATCGGGAGCTCAAAGGCCCATGAGCACGTACGTTCCATTGAGTGAAGGGCATCGGAGACACCGACGAGCAGCGATAACAGCGAAAAGGCTACCCTCGTCTTCTCCGCTTGCAGTATTACATTTCAAATGGCTATCGAAAACTAACCGGATTTTGTTTCAGAAAGAACAGTCGGCACCCGTTAGCATGCTCCTGCGGCGTCTGGACTACAACGTGGGGTATCATTAAGGAATTGTTCGGGACAGCAGCTGTAGAGTCTTGGCCTACAAAAACGGCTTCCAACAATCAGGTAAATATGTTCACCGAGCTTTACTTCTGGGCCTGTTCGCCCTGCCCAACATCGGTCTGGAGTCCAGCTACCCACAGTGCAGAACCCACCACTTTACAAACCAAACACCTATGGGAAAAATAAGTCCATATAAGGCGATAAAAAGAGCAGTTTCTGACAGGTAAATAAATTTATTAATAGGTAAATAAGACGGGACACAAGATTCGACAAGCTGCGAGCCGGGAATCTTGTCACCATCCTGTGCGTAGGAGGAAATAGACTTCTATATCAAAACAACCCCTACATCCAAAGCTCGGATAAGATATACCTGATTTTTAGTCAAAGACAACTTGAGGAAATGCAGCACACCGACCCTCCGTTATGGAAAGCAAATTAAACGGTAATTTTTAAGTATAAGTAAACAATAAGACTTTTCGCCCGCAGGAATAATGACTTTATTTATCTCAGATTATAGCGTCAGAGATAAAAACGACAACAAAGCAGGCACTAATTATAGAGGGGAGGGGCCAACCAAACAACAGTGACGCCAGTCCGGAGGTGACTGTGCAGAGCACTGTATACCGGCGTAAGACCGATAAATCGATTGACAGAGTTCTCATCGGAGGCCCAGGCTTCTTTCAATTTTGCTTCTGGTGCGGCTGAGAAGTTAAACTCGTAAACTGTGATAATCGGTCACCCCGTCTTACAGCCACCTTATGCTCATGTATGCGCGATCCAAGCGTGCGTCAATGCTGTCCTTTGTAGGTGCAAGGGTAGTTCAGGCACAGATGTGATACACTACACCCGACTGCTCCCTAGGACATAATCCATCATTGATTTTCATGACCCTGTTACTTTGGGCCAGTGCGAAATTCAAACACCTAGTCCCAAAGCAATGCGCTCGGTCGCACCTAACACGTCCTTGATGTATGGCAGCACCATACCGCAAGGGCTGGCTCCGGTTGGGCCCCTCCGGAGGCGAACACGTAGGCATCGGCTTATAAACTTCCTCGGACAGCCGTCCCGCATAAACTGCTCTCGGAGATATCGGGTGTCATGTGTTTTTCTTCCGGGTCGCTGCAGTGAATCCGGATGTGTTTGAACAGTGTTCTAATGCAACTTCGTTTGTGAGGCAACGGGTGATTGCTGTGAAAATTGGGAATATGCGTGACGTAGATAGTTGTTTCTTTGTCACCGTCGGAACTTCGCCTGACGAGCACATAAAGAAAGGGCAGCTGCTGCTCTTTTTTCCTCTTCCCTCGTGAATTGCCCATCCGAGAAGATCGAATTCTGCAGTATATTCCTCTTGACGAGAACAAACGTGTCATTCACGTAACGACGTTGAAAGATCGGAGGCTGTTGGGTGAAGGCAATCTTTTCCAGCTCTTGTAAAACCGATTTTGCCCCTAAACCGGAGAATGGGGAGCCCATTGGAGTTCCCTTGATCTGCTCATAAGTTTCTCCTGCTCTGGCAAGCTCGTTTGACATACAATGAGAGAAAGGCCACACGGACCCGATATCTTTATCTCTGTCTCTGCTAGCACACAATAGCAGCAGGACTAAGCACACTCGACTGAAAATGAGATTACACGCATTGGCTTACCAGGCGGTTTGTGTCCATAATATGTACGTTGGACACAAAAATAAGGCCATGCAAATTAACTAGCGCGTTGAAAGGCAGCGTGATAAATCCATACGATTTTGGCTGCATCAATTGACTAATGAGGTCATGAAGCTTGGCTAAGGGAAAGCCGTACCTCTTTCTCTGAATAGTAGCCTTCCTGAGGCAGACGGGGCGTCGTTATAAATAAAAAGGGCCACATGGTAGTTTCGATGGACCAGCGCGGCTCAGACCGCGCCTGCCGCCCGTGTCCGATCCCGCCTTCGGTCTTCTTGGCTCTGTCTTGACACCGGAACCCCTTGAGCGAGGTAAGAAATCGCGGTAGATATTGCGCAAGCCGACGTCCTTCCGCCCACCCTGCAGTGGGGCACATGGCGGACATCGTCGGTACGGACGGTCGAAGTGTCTATAAAAATATTGAGGCTGCTCGTGTCTTTGTGGTTTAGGTTGTCAGCACCTTCACCAATTCTGCCCCTTTAGCAGTGATTGCAGGATAACGATGGAAAAAGGGAGGAAAATAGCAACTCTCCTCGCTCAGACAGTTAATTTCGTACAAAAACTGTAATCGGAATGATAAACGTCAGATCATCCCAGTTGCACTGTCACCACCCCAGGCCTTTTCTGTGATTTCATAAGTGCGCATCCAGGGCATGGCAATTTACCAGTTCGAGAGATAAAGATCAAATATTATCTTCAGATATCTAAAATAAGGTCCTAAATTTGGACGAGCATGCGAGAAGGTAGCTCGGCTCAGCCACCGCTAATATTAAAGCAATACATGGGGGAAGGTAGCACGGTCAAATTTGGGACTACAGCTTGCAACACTATAAGGCTGGCAGACGTCCAGTAGCTTAAGCAGCCGAGGCGAAAGTTGCATGTGCGGTGCACGACGCCGGACTGATGGATAGCAGATTTTCCCAACCCCCGACCGGAAGAAACAGACATCGAAAGGACCAGAAATTTCCAAAATTCGGGCATTTATGAAGGGCGTGTGTAAACTCTTCTGTGCAATGAGACAAGATGACTGAAACTGACCGGATAAGACGCCGCAGTGTCTCCGAGATGAGCCAACGCCGAGGAGACATGAGAGGCTCGGAGAGGGCTCTGGACCAGTCCTGCCAGCTCCATTGGAGCTGATAATTGGTGAGATGGAAGGAGAACCACTCCACAAATCTGGAAAAGTGAAATATAAATATAAATAACTCCTCTCAAGCACACAGCAAAGAGTCGAAAAACTGAGAATAAGACAATCAACCCACCTTGCGGCACACACCGGCTTCATGGTGTCCAGTCGATCAAAAAGGGTCTCCGCAGCCTGTGCTAAGACCAGAGGCATAGTGTTTGAAGCCTCATTGCAAAGTTGAATGAGGAGCGAAGCATAGAAAAGCAGATTTCCGTGGCGCACCGGCGGCTTTGGAAGCCGAAATATGTCCGCAAAGATGGCCTCGATAATCATATAGTCCAGAGCAACACGAGCACGTGTCTGCAGGCCGAGAAGGGCACGGGCACTGTAGGACAGATGCAGACGTTAGATAGCAGCATGAGGCCTGGATGTGACTTGAATCGACGAATTGGGAAAAAGGTACGCAAAGCCCATCCGATATTACACGAGTTAGTAAAACTAACGAGTGCCCGTGCAGTTTAAATGCGAGCCAAACAAGTGCGACCTTTTGACATCAAAAAGAACGAGGGAAACTACAGGTAAACGGTGAGAAGCATAACATCACAGAATGCGTTCTGTCGCTCGCAAGCGTCGTGCGGTGCGGCAGGGGAGAAGCATGTCTGTAATTACTTTTAAGTTGAATGATTTTTTTCAAACATTCCTGTTAATGAAAATAAAAGGCTTGGTATTTTTACAGCAGGGGTGAACGTTTTGCAAGTTCAATTTATGCTTTCAAACAAAAGGAACGTCGGCTTTTACATAAAAGTTCTCCTATTCCAAGCGGGACAGGGACGCTATTTAAAACGACCTCTTCAACCGGGGATTACTATCAAACTGTTCACGAACAACTACAAGCATGGGACCATAGTTTCATCAAATTACGCAGTGATTATGAACAATATTCACAGTGACAATGCCTGAGGCCCTGTGAAAAAGTCGAGAAGCCCTACGGATGATCAACAATATATCCTTGAAGAATTGGGTGTGCAGGATGTCTATGAAGAAAATAACCTATCCTATTATTAAAATTTTTAACTAGACGAGAAACAGATACGTGATGGATATAAAAGATTGCTTGGGTGGATCATAACAATAAAAAGACACCAATATATAGTCTTTGAGTAGATAAGATCTGCTTGCTTTGAAAGAGGACCAACTCACCATAAAACCCTATTAAAATTCATAGTCTCCAGGATTATGTGCAATTGTTCATCAATGAGGAACCGTTCAATCGTGTGAGCTCCAGGCAGAGTGGCCGCAGAACTCTCTGCTTTAGTGCTTGACGCCTGGTTGTCCTGCTCCGTGTCCTCATCCTCAGCAGAATACACGTCAGTGTAGTCAAACATCCGAAAAACGACTTGCGGCAGGGGATACACAATTTCTGAATCATAATCCGGCGGAGTAATCTGCGTATAAAGTGGAGAATACATGAAGGTCAGTGTCAAGACGTTCACAAAGAGGCAGACATAACGAGAAAAAAACATGTGCGAGAAATTCTTACTTGAGAAAATTTACAGGACTGTCCAGACTCTCTGAGAGCGGGAAAGGCATCACTGATTTTCCATAGCACATGCTCCTTCCAGCCCGCTGACCGCATTGACGAAATCTGAGCCCAGAGGCAGGACAGATACTAAAAGAGCGGAGAGTAAGAACTCCCATTAGAGGTTACAGTCAGCAAACATTAAGTGAAACCATGGGCTCTGAACATCTGCAAGCATCAGATCCTGAGTGGCCAACTTCCCTCAGAAATGAAAAATAAGTAGACGAAGGCAAATCGACTCAAACATTAGTGCTTGATTCACGCAGCCAATTTTCACAGGCAATAAGTGATCTGAAGAGAGTGCGATACACTTACGTCTTCCTGAGGGTGTGGATCATCGGAATCCCAAACTCTTAGCATGCGCACATGCAAGGTTCTTCTTTTCCTAATACAAAAATGAAATTTAACAAACTATTGTTTATCTAAATGAACAACTGTCTGTGTAGAAGAAAGGCTAATTAACAGTTCTGGGGGCGCAAAACGTATAGCAGGTTAGAGGGAGCTTAGAAAAATTTAATTTGAGTTACCGCCAAAATCTATAATCAAGATCCGGTTGGTTAGGCTTTACAAATATTGGCGATAAAACATGAGAAGAACACGAAAATAGATTTTATATTAGCAGAGGGGGACTAATAAAAATCAGCTCCGTAAAATTCCACTAGTAGTTTTAATCTGAATTTTTAGCGCATGCAAACAGGCAGAAGAGTTTGGCGATTATAGTTTTCCTCCCACAAATAAAACAAAATAAGCTCGGAACTTACGATAGGTAAACACTGATTGTGCTTAAGACGGCATTTAATGCAGAAGCATCATGATCTGCCAGTAAGTGCGCACTCTGGAAAAAGGACGGGATTATAAAAGAAACCCTTACATAAGGGAGCGCGTAGAGAACGACGTAAGAGTACCAATCAGTTCGGGCTTGCGAACTGGCACAAACATCAAGCGTGACCTCCGCAAAGTTTTCATAAAGAGCAAGCATCGACGAGGGGTGAACAACATTGCTGCTAACAGCGTACGATAGGAACCTAACCTAGAGCAATGCAATACGAAAGATAGAAAATATACTAGATATTTGGCATCATCAAAGTGGCAACTTTTGAGGGCATCCTTCAGTTCACGGAAAAGCAATTCAACAACCTAAAAAATAACCAAAGAATTTCAACGAACTTGTGAGACAAAACCGTGGTTTTTTAAGTTAATAAGTCCCAACAGTGTAGTGTAAATTGCCGTGCGTTCCGGGATATTCTTGGCACTAACACGTAAGAAAAACGATCGACTACCAAGAAGCGAAAATTCGAGCGTAGTGTTCTGGATTTTTTGTCAATTCATTGCAGACAAGAAGACTAAGCTCGCTTATATCTCTTTGGATTTTCTCCGTATCCTAAAGGAATCAGCATTTATAGATGACTCACTTTACTGCCTATCCGATATAACAAGGACTCCACAGTATCCCTATCAGGACGGCCCCTTTTTGATGAAAAAGTGTCTGAAAATACTTTTGAGTGGTAGCAAAGTTACCATCATCGTCGAAGAACGCCTCATGATAACGCCGTCTGGACATTCCAATATTTTTAAAAGTTACTTCTGTGTTAAGGTTGTTTTAAACAACTCACAAATATGATTTTGCTCTAGCCAGAGGATTTAAAGCGATTATAGGTGACATCATTTCAGGTCTTCTAAACGGGGTAGGTCACATGTGCATCTTATTGCGTGACGCATTTTTAGTAGGATACTGTGCATCAAAATTAAGTGTATCCTTGGTGTGTCTCGTAATAATAGTGGAGGGTGGTAGTCAGAGAAAGGATATCAAGTAAGATCACGCGTGGCTACTTGCAGATCCGCAAAAGCATAATCTGAGTTTAGATGTTTAATGATAGGAAAAATAGAATGGCAACGAGCAACTGAATATATATCGAGCAATTCTTGTAAATACTCCAGTTCCTGCCTCATACGCCTCAGCACACTTCGCACGACGTCATCGAGCATACTTTCAATTTCTCTGTTTTTGCCTATTTTTTGTCAATTGCAGATAACCCTGATGGCTTTCCTCGCTGCCAATTGATCGTGTCACAAAACATCAAGCTATTAGAACTTATGGATTGTCGAGTACAAGAGAACAAGGCGCTATGGCCAAGCACATGGTATCTATTTTCATGGTTCACAGAAATAAAAACTGGATCATACCGAATCTCTAACCCTGTACGGTTCGGTAATAATTTGTATCCATTCTGCCTGATGGAGTAGACTTTCTGGGGTGTCTTCATTGGCAGCTATATTTTTGCGACAAGTGCAGCTGACCAAGTAATCAAAACTTCTTATTCCTATTCTCCATTCGATTGTTTGTCAATCTGCGATACCGAAATTCCATGCTCAGTAGCTCATTAAAACAGGTAGTTTTGGAGACAAAAATCGTTCTTAAATTCTTAGCTAAGTACACGTCAACGAACCAGGAAATGACTAACTAAAAAATGGGATCCTGACAAGTAGTGAGAGTGTAACAGCCATGAAGGTGCCCACTGTCTGGACTATGCCGGTTGCCTCGCCAGCCGGATTCTCTTCAGCTTCATCCTTAAATTCGTCCTTATCCTGGCACAAGTCTGACTCTTCATACTTTTGTATAAACATACGGCTCAGTCAACCGGAGAACTGGGATGAGAAACTGAGTTCAAAGGGGTTATACCAAATGGAAACGTGATCGTTATAGATGGAGAAGGGGGAGTCGAACGCAGCCAACGAGGAAAGAGATTAAAAGTTGACAAATTGCTACTATTCTCCGCGTTCCGTGCCTCCTGGTGTGGTGGAGTTGAGGGCTGCCACTGGGGTTGGGGATTCACCTTATTCGCAGACTTGGACTGCAAGAGAAGAGAGAAGAGTGGACGAGACGCGGCACATGCCACACAACAACGAAGATTGAAATCTTGACTTAACCGCGCTTACACATTTAAATACAAGGTTCGTATTCTTGGCTTCG